>CAEFZY010012227.1:0-21786 GCA_903066815.1 Brachyrhaphis roseni
GACGACATCCTCCGCACTCCGTCCGGAACCTGGCGCCATCTGGTGGTGGAAGGTGGACAAGGCGCACAGGAAAAAACTCCACAAAGATAACCAAGGACCCCGGAACATAACAGAAACAAGGTATGCTCAGATTGAAAAGAAATGCTAGGTAGGTAAGAGACGTTTGAAACTTACCTTTCTACAGAGGTAAGTTTTTACAAAGGTTCAAACGTTGTAAAAATAAGCCCACATCTCAATGATGTGCACTTATGGTTATATTACGAAACAAAATGGACCTGGTAGATGTAAGAAAAAAAAAAAAAAGCTAAAACTGGGAGAAGAATAAAACTCAATTCAGGGATTAATTAGTAGCGATTATGTTCTAATGTACAAAGATCTCCTTACTTTCATACAACCTATCTAGATATTGAGACTTAACTCAGTTTCATGTGAATTACAAACCAGACACATTTTGCCAATGGCCACCATGTGTAAATCCCAGTTCCATCCAAACAAACTAAATTGAGTCATGACTGAGCAGCAGCCAAAACAGAAAAAATACCTACAAATGTAATCTTATTACTGAACTCTCATTACATCGGTGTCGCAACCGACCATTGCCCAGGACTTCTATTCCCTTTGTGAGTTTAACTCAACTTCAACTTACTACAGATGGGGAAGAGTTTTAGGGAGAAAGAAAAGCCAAACAAACAAAAAAAATAAAATAAACCAAGCAATCAAAACTAAATAAAAAAAACTGCAATGAGTTAGTGCAAATAGAGTATAGGTTATGTGTTTCCTGACTGTACAGCATGGACAATATTATTGACAAAGGACTCTAAATTTAAAATGCAGACAGTTTGACTTATTTTCTTACACATCATGTTACAAGAAATGCTCAAATCTGCCAATATTGCACTCAATCTAACACTCATTTAAAGATCAACAACAAAAAGAAGATACTGAATCATATCCAAATAAAGGCAAACAAACAAACAAACAAACAAACAAAAAAGCCTGTTGTTTCACTGTGGGAAAGTTAAACAATCAACTCTTTCTGTAAATGTCTATTTGTTTTCTGCAACAATAACCAAAAATTTCTACCTATGTTAAATGATTTTTATGTGATTTGGCCTTTCATCCTCACATAACCCCTGTTTAACAGCACTGAAAACGACTTGCATTTGAGTGTAGACAGTGGAAACTGGAGATTTACAGGTCAGCACATTTACAGTCTGATGTCTAGTATGTGACCATTGATACTGTTTGGGTATGTAGTGGAGGAATGATGTCTGCTGTCAGAGAGGTGCTGATTTTTATGTTTATTCGGTCACTTTTTACTTGTCTTACAAGCCCAGCTGCTCCAAAATGTTGAGTTGCTAAGGAGAAAGAGTTTTTAGGTCAGCTGTTTTATACCAGCTTTCCCTCCCAATACGAAGGCGCAATGCAGTTCAACCTCCACGTGTCCACTTACTAGCTTTGACATGATTCCCCGTCGCCATTGTCTTGTGTTTTCTTAACTTTAAATTCTAACATGGTATTTAATAATAGTTCAAACTCTCTGTCCACACAAAGTAATCTACTGGCGGCATCTTTAATTCTTGGCAGGAAGAGTGTGGTTTTTTAGAAGGATTATGATTGGCTAATATAGTTTTTATAGTTTTGGAGTTTGACACGCCTGCTTTAGATGAACACTTTTCTTTAACTGACCAGGTGTGGACATGATTATTTTATAGAAATGAATATTTCTGCTGCATAGTTTTAAAATGTATGAACTAGGCCTCAAGAAAAGGACATTAATGGGGATGTATAATACAGCATGTGTCACTGTTTTTCTACTGCATATCTATGGTGTTATTGAGTTACTGCTTCTCATCAAAATAAAATATCACTTGTGAAGAGCTGCCACTTACTGCTTGACAAAGCACCTTGCATATATTTTAAACAGGCTTAATAAAAAAATGCCTCAACCACGTTCATCAAACATTAGGACAATGTTTGATGGAAACCATAAACAGAATTTGCTTCTGTATTAATGGCTATGGCTTTCATATTGGTGGTACGGTAGCATACCAAAGCATAATTGTAACATCAGTTTTTTGCACTGACACTACGTTAAGTAACTGAGGTTCATCTCCATTGACTTACTTTAACAAAATGTAAGTAGAAATAAAAATTATTTAATAAAGGAGCCAAAGAATTCCCAAAGTCTATTTTAACTAAAAAACAAGACAAAATGTTTCTGTTGAAGAAGTGCATATACATTCACTACAGGTCTTGTTTGGTAATGTCATTCTTCATTCCCTGTGTCTGCTGAGCATGCAGACTCTGTATGAAGGATTGATACAATGTTAACAACTTCATACAATCAACTGTTCACTTTTCACGCCTGCTTGTTGATACCTATGAATGATGCAGGTCTGTGACTTGAGGATTTGGCCAGGTTTCTTTAAACAGATGTTTTCATTTTCTTACTAATTGGCTTAATTGACAGAACTTGACAGCATTCAAAGAAGGATCGAAATGGAATGTATTTAACTATAATTAAATATGCATATTTTTAGACTCAATTGACTATATATTTCTATAAGTAAACTGTGTTATTTATATTGCAAAGTGCTTTGAGATTACAATTCTTGTGAACGTATATGATTAAGCGGAATTGTCTGAAGTTACTGGTTTTTTTCTAGTGTGTTTCTCCCTATTGGGAGGTTTGAGTTAAGAGATTATTGTAGCTTTGAGAAGTTCCTAACTCCAACCTGCACCTCACCTCAGAAATATTAGAACCTAAGTCATAATAAGGTCTAATTTTAGATTCAAAGTAAGGAAGCTAATCTGCTTCATATAGAATCTCTTTTAACATGTAAAACAGATGGCCATTGACTATGAAGGCCTTAGCTCTGATTATTGTTGCTTGTTATGACAAAAGCAATATTATTTTAATACACTCTTTCTACCACCCAGTTATTTCAATAACTCCTAGTCCAATACATGAGTGTTAGAAACATGTGTGAGAAAATAGTAATAAGTTTCATTTCTGTGAAAGATGTTTGTTGATTAATACAGGCTGCTACGCCTGTATTAATAGATATAATTCAGTCTTTATGAAACAATAACACTATTATTTAGATACATATATAAACTATTCATTTGAATTCTACATTAATGGGGGAGTAGTATGAAGTTAGAGGATTTAACAGATTTTTTCTCCACGCTCTGCTCTTCCATGTGCTGCCTCTTTTCCCTGTGAGGCTTTAAACACATCATCTCAATAAGCTTTATCTGCTTGATTTAGTCACCATGCTGGTGGTGTCCCTCCCATCTGTCTTATGGCTAATGCAAAACAATTCAGGCTTGTATAGCCTGGAGACAAGGAGCTCGATGCCACATGCACAGCCAGTGTGTGTGCAGACGATAACATTCACCCAACCACACAAGGTGGAAATGCAGCATCCCTTTTACCAGGTTTGATTTTGTTAGCTAACAAGCAAGACAGAGCTCAGATGTAGGGGTGTGTGTGTGTGTGGGGGTCTGTGTGTGTATGCCTATTAAATTATGCAGTGCCATTGTAGACGCAGTCCATAGGGAATATCTCTCTTTGGAAGACAATCGACCGGCATAAATGTTAAAGAAGCTATCCTGTGCAGACATTTTGACAATTAGACACTGTCACTTGTTTTTCTAGAATTCCTCTCTATCACCCAAAGAATATGTACAGTCTTTTGATATGATAGTCCCCTGGGTTTGAATAGTTATTGTCCGTTTCATCTGAATTTGATTCTCTAACTGACCTGATACAAAAGGCGAACTTCAAACAATGCTTACATATAGCACATATACTGTGTAGCTTTTCAAAACCTTAAAGGCATCTACGATTAATTGTAACAATAGACTTTATTTGAGAAAGCAGGGCAGGGGGCGGTAGGTTGCAAATACGTCTTTTACACCAGCAAGAAGAAGAGTATTTTTATAAACTGTGTAGATACTGATACATTTGAGATTGTAAACTTCATGCCGTCTTTATTACCATGGCTTGGATAGAGAAAATATAATGTATTTTTTTGTATTTGACGCTGAACACTGTTTGACAGACCATTGCACTGAATATGTACATGCTGTCATTAAAATATATATATCCACTGTAGTCATTTAATGACTGGGTAAACAACAAATAGCAAATTTGGCTATGACACAAAACTGATGAATGACTAATAATGTTCAACCACAATAGGTAAAACATGGGTGCAGAGAGACATAAATTTATATAGGAAGATGAGTGACCAAAGTATGATAATTCTGAGTAGCAATTTTTTAATCTGCTAGTTCAGTGAAATATGAAGGAGATGGCATTCATCATCATGACAATTTAGTAACTTACATGAATATATATTTTGTGGGGACACTAATTATACTGATCCCCATCATACCATTATGTGAAATTGAAACAGTTCAGTACGCATTGCATTTAGGTATTTTCTAATTCAACAAGACACTTTGCATGAAGCACAAATTTCTATAATATATTAGTTGGTTGGTATGTGGGGATTATTATGAGCTGATGTGGACAGAGTTGAAGTCCCATTGCTCATCCAGTACAGATCTCTAGCTAGTACTAATAACACATTACAATTAAAAGCAAACTTTGGAATAAAAACATAAAAAACACTGCTTCACTGTATTAATTTATTGGGAGTAATGAAAAAGTTCTGCATTTTTATCCACTTTTATAATATTGCTATGAAAAAAATTCAAACTGCTTCTGTTCTTATTGCAGCCAAGATCCCTGATGATGCATATTTAACAAATACCAATACGTGCATTAGAAGCAGGTTGGCATAGTGTTCAGACTGTGAAAGACGTCTGACAGTAGCTATTATGGCCAGTACCTTATGCTGCTATTCTTCTACAACTCTTTGATTAATTCAGCTTCTGTTTGACAACAACTACACAACAAAAAAGAAAGAGAAGTATTTGTCTTTCTGTTATAAATACTCTCAGGTAGTAACGATTATCAAATCCTTTCACATAGGCACAGTTAGTATGTTATTTTGATTTACAGCAAATTTCAATAGATCAGTTTAGCTTACCTAAAAAGTCTCTTCATGTTCTCCTACTATTTCTAGACAAAAAGATGGATGGATGGATTATTAGTGTATCATTCCTCAAGGTTAATTAGCTTACAGCAGCATACAATACTAACAGGGCAAACAATATCACTGAAAGAGAAAATAAAACAGTAAGACTAATTTAATTTAATCTGATAATTTAAGAAAAATGCAAAGTACAGGAAGCAAAATGTATTTAAATAACATTTAAATATTTAAACATTTATTTGCTATTTGGAATAAGCAGTAAATTATATGTTAATAAAGAGTGTGAAGGGCAGTGTAATATTCACTAATTAAAATGGCTTTAATAATAAGGTTTATGGCGCATGTGCGCATTTGGACAAGGATTTATATCCCTTAAGCTTTTCTACATTTTGCTGATACAACCACAAACTGCTGGAATTATGAGTGACAGACAAAGACATTACAGTGTTTAACTGTAAAGTGTAAGAAAACTGAAAGTTCTCAACTGAATCTGAAAAGTTTGGTGTGTATGTTTTGTCCAATACACCTAAATAACATTACTGTAAAATCTTCTAAAGATTGGGTGTGTTGGCATAGGAAAGGGGTGCGAAAGAGCATGTTTCTTGAAACTAGCTAGCTAACATTACTGTCTGTATTCTATTATGCTATGTGTATCACGCATGTGAGTGTATGTATGTGTGTGCATCTATCTGTCCATCCATCCATCCATCCATCCTCCGCTTATCGGGGGGTTGGGTCTTGGGGTCAGCAGCCTAAGAAGGGAGGCCCAGACTTCGCTCTCCCCAGCCACTTGTTCCAACTCCTACAAGGGAATCTCAAGGCATTTCCAGGTCACCTGGGAGACATAGTCCCCCCAGCGTGTCCTGGGTCATCCCCAGGGCCTCCTCCTAGTGTATTGTGCCTGGAACACCTCACCAGGGAGGCGTCCAGGAGGCATCCCAACCAGTTGCCAGAGCCACCTCAACTGGCTCCTCTCGACGTGAAGGAGTAGAGGCTTTACTCTGAGTCCCTCCCGGATGACCGAGCTTCTCACCATATCTCTAAGAGAGAGCCCAGACATCCTACGGAGTAAACCCATTTCGGCCGCTTGTATCCGTGACCTTATGACCATAGATGAGGGTGGGAACGTAGAACAACCGGTAAATCAAACGCTTCGCTTTTTGACTCAGCTCTCTCTTCACCACGATGGATCGGTACAGCACCGCTTCACTGCAGACGCTGCACGGATCTGTCTGTCGATCTCCCGCTCCATTTTTCCCTCATTCGTGAACAAGATCCCCAAGATGCTTGAACTCCCCCACTTGGGGCAGGACATACCTCCTGATCCAGAGAAGGCACTCTATTCTTTTTCCAGCTCATTTATTTATGCATTTATTTATATAGCAATAATTTTTTTTTATTATTATTTATTGAGATGAAAAAAGAACTTTGAACATATTGATCAACAGATTTTGCATGTCATTCAACACATTTTCTCTCTTGGTTTTCTCATCCAGGGTGTCAGGCACACACAGAGACACACACACCCCTGCACACACAAATAATACACATGCACAATAAAGTATAGGCAGTAATGTTAGCTAATTGGTTAGATAACTAATGGCTAACTTCAAAGGCTAAAAGGTTGATTTGTGACAATAACTCTGTCACAATACTCATGATTGACACACACTCACATTTGTGAGGTAAAAATAAAGATAATACTTATCTGTAAGAGTTCTTGCTTTATAAAATATTATTACTCAGGAGTGACAATTACAACTCAATTTTTTATGGTTCACAAAAAATTGTATTATGTATTTCTAGTGGTTCACACTTTCAGCGAAAAACTGCAGCTCGGTCAGAAAGCTGACCACAGTTTCATCATTTCTGTTATGTATTGTTTGTTAGCAGCGCTACTAAATCACAGTCATTCTGCTGCAAAACTTACCACATGTTCCTGGAGGTGATCGTAGTTAAACTCATCAAGCTCATCCATGCTGAACAGCTGTCTGAAAGCAGATGGCGTGTCCATGGTCCACAGCTAAACTATGATGTTGTTTGCGGTTTTCAGTGACATAAATCACAAGCCAATCAATGAATGCGGTCAGCTGTCAATCAAATTGTTTTGGTGTCATATCTGGCTCAGTCCTGCTAGTACTACCCCTGAAGTAGGCACTAAAATCTGAGAACAGCCGGGCTGAGCTGTGTCGGATTTACTCATGGAAAACAAATCTGGCTGGAGCAGACCAAGTCCGAACTGGTTAGAGGCAGGTTAGTGGAAAAGCCCCTTAAAAACACCACAAAGAACTACTTGCATTCTCTTTGTAACATGAATCACAAGTTTATGTTCATCTCCATTAGTAAGTGTTTGGTCCTTTTGGTTACATTCTGCTTTTCTGTAGAGGATTGCAGTTTATGGAGACCATTTATATAGAGAGATCACTCTGTCTTGTTTTCTTGTAAATAGTCATGTTAATATTGCCAAATTCATTTCCCAATGCTGTTCTAAACATTCATTTTCTCTTGCTGTCCCTGTTCTGAGAGCAAAGCCAACTTCTGATTGCCTCAAGTAGAGAAATGTTCCCTGATTTTAAAACTATGGCTCAAGTGGTGCTTGTAATTTCAGTCTATATTGTGGTAACAGACGTCGGATTCATCTTGTAGATCGACATCAAAACCTTGAGTCATTTGATTAGGCTCAAACAGGCACTTCAACTTGACGGAAGCAGGCAATTCTATCACATTGATGGGCACTGAGAAAATCTAACACATCTGCTCTGCATGAAGCCCAGGAAAATGTCTGCAGCACTTGCAAAAAATGGCATCCTTTTCTACCTCACACTCAACCCACTTCAAGTTGTTGCACCAATAACTTTGCAATACCTCCCTCTTCTGTAATTTTTGTGATGGCATCAGTCATCAAGTCCTCCACTCTGATTTTTTTTTTAACTTTGAAATGGATATTTCTTTGCCACTTCTAAATGCAGGTCACAGTAACATTAGCAAACAGAGTTAGCCCTGGCTTGTCTGGAGAGTTCAGAAGTCATTTAAAAAAAAAAAAAAAGTATGGAATTGTTACCTCTGATCACGACCATGCATATATGCTGTACATTTAATTTTTGCTTCATTTTTTGATGACTTTCATTTTTAATGGATGTCACAAACAAAATTAGACTTGAATATGCATTCCCTCATTTTGACTGATGAGGTAAAAAAAAAAAAAAAAAAGCCATAATCCAGATTTATTGTTAGGATAATGAAACATACCCTTCAAAATATTAATTTTTACCCAAATATACATCAAGAGGGTTATAAAAAACAAGTAGCTTACAAACTGAGTGCACATTTCTACTTAACACAAAACAGCATAGGGCATTAAAACGATCTGGTTGGAAAAATACATTGGGTTTTGTAATATCCTGCAATAGCTTACCTTGAAAAAAGTCATTGTGGCACCATCTTCTACCACTCCATATTCAATCTTTGTTTGCTTGGCTAGATCATCTGCAGAGTCAATGGGCGAGTCCATCCTCTCCACAGTGAGGAAAGCCGCCAGGTTTGCCGTGTAGGAGGAGATAATGATGAGAGTGAAAAACCACCAAATTCCTCCCACAATTCTGGTAGAGAGGGCTTTTGGCATGAGCTCAGATCCTGAATGAAAGGAGCAGAAAACGGTGTAAGGCTGGGTGAAAGACTGAGTCAGGGAGGGAGAAGCACCACACTAGGTCGTACCGGACCAGAGCATCTGCTGTCTTGATAATTCATGCTAACAGGAATGCACAGAGTGGACAGAGTGTGTAGGTTGATGAAAACTGATAGTAGTTCTTATTCTAGTTACCTACTCTTATGTTTTATTGGACAAACGATTGTTATGTCCGTCAGGTTATACAACTTTTACTGGTCAAATATTTGCTGCCTCTGTTCTTGAACTACTGAAGCTGTTGCAAAGTGTAATCTCAATGGAGTCAGGTGAGAGATGAATACTTGTTACTTGCACCATTATACAATTTTTCCAGTTGTATAAGTAGCATAACTTAAACAATTTTGCATCTTTTGTTGCATCTAGAAAGGAACCATTTTTCTAATAGTTTGAAGAGGCTGTAAAACATTAACACCATTTAGTCTCAAGCATCATTTATTATTTTCAATGTTTTCTTAATAGGTGGGTTTAGTTGGTGTTTGTGTACAAGCTTTTTGGAAAATATATTTACTGCATAAAAAACATATCTAGAGAGAATGTGTGTGTGATTGTGTTTTAACATTTCTCACTTTGTAAGGCCCATTTTCCCCAACACATACTACACTGTGAGGTCCCACTGTTCCTCATGAGGCCCACAGCCCAGGCCACATAAGAAAAAGTGCTGTTGAGTTAGGGATTAGGTTTGGGGCTAAGGTGTGACCTGTTACGAGTTACCAGTTTAGGCACTGTTAACTGTTAAATGTCCGTTGTTGTTTTGAACATTTTCTCTCATTATTTATCGACTCGTCGGCATTTAATGTTTATGGGTCATTACGACGTATATCATTCACTAACGTCAGTTTGTCAGAATAACTTATTTTATCACTCTGTGAAAAAAAGTTGTAGTACACTGACAACACGCTAACGAATGTTAAAACAGCAAGATAAATGTGGGTAACCATGGTAACCAGTGAGCGTTTAAAGGCCGGCTGGCCATTTCTGCAGTCAAGTTGCACTGTGTTTAAAACTGTTGAGAAGGTGAAACAAGGAATTTTTTCCATTCACTAAGACAGAAAGCTGATAAAGAGAGCAAATAATACAAGGTTAAGAACTCTGCTATGCTATGCTCCTTTTGTGAGCCTCCATTTGCATTTCTACTTCTCATCAAACTTTCTCTCTCACAGTCCCTTGAGTGAGCTGTCAAGGAGAGGAGGAAAGAGATGACAAACTAAGTGCAGCTGCTGCAGACACTGGAACGGAGCAGGAAAGGCAGGCCATAAGGCACTCTGTTCTCAGAAATTCCACAAAGTTCTGAAAGCTTTTGTGAGGTCCCGTTAGTAAACTTATCGTTTTTGTGTTGCTACTCAACTGTATACAGAAAACTTTATTTAATTTCCCTTTGGGATCATTAAAGTATTTTTGAATTATATTGTGTAGATTTTGTCTTGACTTTCCACAAAAGTAATGGCACCTGTTATGAGGCAATCTTTTGTCGTCTCTACAGCCTTTATAACATCTCACAGCTCATCCCAAAGAATAACTATGTCCCCAAATACCAAAGTAGGAGAAAAGGAAGCTTGATGGATCCAGAGCAGGACCGAAGAGCAGAGAGAAAAGGAAGACGTTCAAACCATCTCATCTGTTGAATGTAATCCAAAGTCTTTCTGTCAGCCTGTCTCACAATACAGGCAGACAGAGATTTAAAGAGGAGCATCAAAAGCAAATGAGGTGGATTAGCAGTGCTTGCCAACAACTGATGATATCATCCAGAACATGTTACTGTGAAATATTGTCTCTGCTGCCTAGAAATTAACAATGCAATGACAGACATTACATTGTCATGACATGCTGAAGTCTTCGGTCAGAGGTCTCTTCAAATTTGTTACAAGGCTGCTTTCAGAGATCCTTCCTGCCCACAGCATCACAACAACTCTTTCAAGGAATGTTGATTATATGAGTTATGTGATATGCATTTAATTTCTTTTGGAATAAAGTATTTTTGAAATTAATATGAATAATTTGAAAGTGTTTTAAGTTAGTGAAGCTTTATGCAGGGGCACCACCAGGAATCTTGGGCCCCATGGCAAAAAAAATAAGTTGCCCCAAGTATTCATTCTTATTAGAGTGTAATAGTTAAGTGGAATGAATGCAGGGCTTTATCTGGTTTGAAATGGAGTGTTAAAGTTACCCAATATCGCCATCAACCACCCACTGTGCCCACTGTCTTTACCGAATAAAGATCAAAGTAACAAACAGAATTGGACTAGAACTTGAAATTTTCTTAGCATGTTCCGTTACAAGCACAGGTAGTAGACAATTCAAAGTGGAACATGTTACCATCCTTTGGTTCCTTATTCTCAGAAACCTGTTTGAAGAAGTCGGTCGGACCCAAACAGTACCTGGTTGGGGCTGACTGTCATGTACCCAAGGTAACGTCAAGACCAAACAGCACGTCCCACAGATTTCTGGGGGGATAGCAAGCCACAACACAGGGGAGCCTCTCTACATTGTAGATCAATGAATGCTTGTCCAGCCTAGTTCCACAACCTTCTGCTTCTCAAATATAGCTTCTTAACCAATTAGGTCAGTTTCATTTAATTAGCTTCTCACCTCACTACTATGGATGTAATGCCACAGCTAAAACATATATCCACATCACTATTGCAGAATTGTATTAATGCAGAACATTATTATAATTCTAATTTTAATTATTCCTATACTGTTGATGGAGAGCGGTTGCACAATATTGCATCACTAATACATTCATGGAACATGTTCACAGTGATTTTAGTTAGTAGTCATGACGATTTTAATAATCTCTATAAATGTTTACAAATCTTCATCCAGTAGCCTGGGCCCTAGCCCCAGGGCCACGAGTGGCTCTTAATAACTTTTACTAAAAATGATAAATAACCAACTTCTGTTTTTAAATGCACATTTTAGCAGTTTTTTTTTATGGAACAATTGCATTGAATGAAATTAATCAAAATTAGGTTAAACATACTTTTACATGTATTTTTCTTGTCATTAGGTACATGACATTAGGTTGGTAACTCTGCATTTATTTATTTTTACATATTTTCCACAAATATCACCATCCCATAGTAGAAAATGTATCCAACCTCTTTTTGCAAAAGTGTTGCTTTTTCTTATTTTAATATAATCAAAAAGAAAAACAAAAATAACACAAAATGATGGTTCTTTAAAAATGACATTTTTTTCTAAAGTAGATAGTTATCAGAAATTATTAGCATTTTTGTTTTTTTTTTTCTTAAAGAGATAATATAACATTTGCAGCTCTAAACGACTTATTTTGCATGACTGAGGGTAAAACTGGCTCCTTAGACAGTAAAGGTTGCAGACCCTGCCCTAGCCAAAAATTATTACTGTACTACTCCTAAGCTGGACAAAAACAGCAACAAAAAATTGACAAATGAGCAACTTGTAAACTGTTCTATTTTAAGATAGCAAATAGTTGAGACGATATTTGTTCATATCTTTGTTTAGAAAGCTGTGTTGCATTCTCAGTCACCCTCATCCATTTGATCCCACTCCAATACTCTGTGTATACTCTGTATAATACTCTGTATATGTGCACTTACCTGACTGTGTGGCTTAGGATAGACAGGGAAGTGAAAGGGGAAAGAGGTAATTCTAAGTCAAAGTCAAATGGAGATGGGAAACATGCAGAAGCACCATATCAATTTATTGTTTGCATTACTTTCATTCCACTCAATCCGTTTTTCTGGACAACCTCTAGAGCATCTAACTACATGCACAGAGGCCCCCATGCATGATCTTGGGCCTGTTTTAGAGAATGCTTGACCCCCAGCAAAAAAGTGGGACATGTTCTAAACAGGAGGAGCAGGCAGAGGCGTCTACCTTGCTGCATGAGAGCTCCAACTCCGAACCAGAAACTATTAAGCAGGGTGAAATTGTTTTCCACTACATCAGAGTCAGGGTTGCAGGGATGGGGGTTATACCACTCGTAGGGACTAAACCTGTGGTAATTAACAGAAAGCACACAAAAAATGTTCAGTGTAGCTGCACCAACAACTGGACATGTACTCTAAGAGAGCAGGAGTAGCCACTCCATCTGGGGAAAAATAAAGACAAAATATTGGTTAGCTAGTTAAAAATTACACTTCTATGCTTTTATGTAAATACAGGAAAAAATACAGAGTTTATTAAATTGATTATAATCTGATTAACATTCACACTTGTAGTATAGAAGGAGTTTCAGGTTTGGGCATTTGCTATGTTGACATCTATTTTTTACCACCAGATTCAATATTTAAAACTGGTGGAAAAATAATATGGGAAAAGACTTAATCTTATGCTGTGTTGTGCCAAAATCAGACAAAAAAAACCATTACACTTCTGCCAAATGGAAATGAATAAAACTGATAAATTTTTCATAACAGACCATGTTGTGTTTGGTGAAAGCCAAACGCTTAATACATAATACCAAATGTCAAACATGGTATTCAAAGCTTTAAGATTTGGAGTCTGTTTGTAGGGTTTTCATCTAAGAAAGTCAATCCAATTTTCCTTTGTGTGGCAAATAACACAAAGGTAAAAACTGAAGCCATCTGTCAAACAGCTGAAGCCTGGAGTTGGATCATTCAACAGGACAATGATCCCAAAACCTGCAACAGAGAAGCTGAAAAAGTAAAGAAACAGGAAATTGTAATGACCCAGTTATCCTCCATTACAATGAAAATGTTGTAATTTTCATTATAATAAAAACTATCAACCTTATTGAATGACTCAACAGTCTGAAGGACAGTAGTCCAAAATTTAATGAGAGGAATATGAGAAATACACACGCTGATATAATGATGATTGACTTAGGTCATTGCTGATTAAGGTGGTTCTACTGTATAAACAGCAGAGCTATGTGGCAGAGGACTGTTATTATTATATATATTTTTTACTAATTTTAATCTTCCTATGCTTTGTTACCTTTTTTAATGTTGGACTTCCAAAATGAGCCTCCAAAAACTGCATTCTCATCTGAATCTCTCAGGTGTTTTCAATACAAATAACAAAGTGACTGACGAGTGGCTTCGAATTAGAATATTCAGCTTCTAAAAGTAGCTCCTCATGTGGGCATGCTCATATCAAAGGCAATTCCCTCAGCAATTTAATCGATGGCTTCTGAAAATAACCCCATTGTCAGCTGAGAAAAGAACTAATAATCCGTATAATCTTGGAGGAACATTAATATTCAGCAGATGAAATGGTTCATTCCCATCGTGCCCACACTGGCTCTGGTGCTGCCTCTCACTCGGCCCACTTCTCAAGCAGAGATTCCTCATTTATTCATGTTAAACAAAAGTGACATTACATTAGTAAAGGTTGATTGGTCTACAATTAAGCAACCTGACCTGATTTGAGTTGTACTACTGAAGAGGGAGGTGAGGGTGAGAGGGGGCTGTCTTAATTCAAGCTGCTTAAACTCTAATGTTTATCCAATCAAATTGCCATGCATTATATAGACTTAGTGTGGGCCAAGGTACTCTAATGCAAATGAAAAGTTAAATCCTTAAGTGAATAACCTTTTTTATTTGCATGGAGGCTAAGTAAGATCAAAGTTATTATTATTATTATTTTTTTTTTACATAGTGCAGTAGTACATGAAGATATATAACTGTGTAGATCAAATGACAGCAACTTACTTGCATCCTGTCATTGAGGGCTTCAGCATTATAATGTAGTTAGAGGAGGTGTCCCTTTTGACCTCTGCATCACTTACAGAATATTGTGTGGTGTAGCTCCATATCAAAGAATGTACTCTTGATTTAAGCTTTTAAAAAATGGTTGGCCTTAAATGAATCTGTCTGCTCGTCCAAATTTGCTTGCTTGTCAATTTGCCATGCCAGATTGAGTTCAGGAAAACTGTAACCTTACAGTTAGAAGTTCTTACCGTTATACTTCTTGCATATAGAAGTATATGCAGCTTCTATGGAAGCAACACAAGGAGCCAAACACTACTCCGCAACAATAGAGGTGAGATGCTTTATAATTTACGTGCCTGACTGTAGTTCTGCTTCTAGTGATTAGGTCAGAAGATGCTAAACCAATGCCACCTACAATTAAGTAGGGTTACTGGTCAATTAAGACCAGTAAGTTTAACCTGTTTCTCATGGAAACACTGCTTGGCCTATTTTCTGTCAGTTTGATCCAATTACACGGCCCTTACACTATCTCATGTCATCAGTTCTGAGGAGCGGGGTGGAGTGAGGGTACATTGAGCAAGGTCAATACAGAGATAAGAAGAGACAAAAAGAGAGAATTCACCTGCAGCTCACAATCATTGTGAGTGTTTTATCTTTCTCTGGGCCAGGCCTTCCTAGTGAAAATCCTTTGATGACACTCTTGATAACGCCAATGTCAGAGCAATGAATCAACACTTTAAATGCTTCTATCAGAGGATGATGGATTTTATATATTGACACCTGAGCTTCAACTGTTATAAATTCTTCCAAAAAATGTGGAAGAATTTCACATTCTACAACTAGCAGCTTTAGTCCCTGCAAGGTTTATTAAGGGGTTCTGGAGAGGCGGGTCTGTCGGATAGACGAACCTCAGATTCAGGAAGAGCATTGTGGTTTCAGTCCCAGTCATGGAACACTGGACCAGTTCTACACTCTCAGCAGGGTCATGGAAGGTGTGTGAAAGTTCTCCCATCTAGTCTACATGTGCTTTGTAGACTTAGAGAAGGCATTTGACTGTGTCCCTTTGGGAACCCTGTGGGGGTACTCTGCAGGAGATAATCAAAGGGTCTGAGTTACCGGACCCTTTGATACAGACTGTTAGGTCCCTGTCTGACCAGTGTCAAGCCTGACTTACTGTCATACTCGATTCCAGTATGAGTTGGACTCTACCGAGGCTGCCCTTTGTCACAGATGTTGTTCATAATGTTTCTGGACAGAATTTCCAGGTGCAGACAAGGTGTTGAGGGAATCCGTTTTGTTGGTCTTAGGGTTGCGTTTCTGCTTTTTGCAGATGATGTGGTCCTATTGGCTTTATCAGGTTGTGATCTACAGCTTTCACAGCCAAGTATGAAGGCGCAAGAATGAGGATTAGTGCCTCCAAATTTCAGGCCATGTCTTGAGTTGGAAAAAGGTAGAGTGAGTTTAGAGTTTAGTCACACATAGCCAGATATCTGATAAACAGAATATATTTTTGTGCGATTTGGCCTTTAATCCATATGTAACTTCTGTTTAATAGCACTTAAAAAGGTTGATAATAAAATCTCTGGCTCAAGTGAAGATTTGCAAATGCAAATTTGTTAATTTGCGTGTATACAAATGAAAAGACAAATGACCTCTAAACTGGAGATTCAGAGGTCAGCGCATTACAGTCTGCAACAAATAACGTGCCCCTGACGTGTCATATGTGACCATTGTTATTGTTTGGCCATGTAGTGGAGGAAAGATGCCTGCTAACAGAGGGGTGCTGATTTTACTTTGTTCATACACTTTTAATTGTTTTTTTTATAAACTCTTTCTCCTTTGCAATTATTTTGAGTTTACAAAGGAGAAAGAGTTTGGAGGTCAGCTGTTTTATACCACCTATCCCTCCCAATATGGAGGCACAATGCAGTTCAATGTCCACATGTGTCCACATACTTTCTATTACATCATTCCCAATTGATACTGTCTTATGTTTTATTAACTTTATACTTTAACACTGAATTTAAAAGTAGCTCAACCTCTCTGTCTGTTTACACAAAGTAATCTACTGGTGGCATGTTTAATTCTTAGCAGGAAGTCGTGGTTGTTTCGGAGGATTATGATTGGCTAATATAGTTTTTATCTTTGCTCTACACTGCCCCCTATGGGTTTGGCATGTTTAAAACAACGCTATGTGCTGTAATTCAACAGGTTTGTGTAGATGAACACTTTTCTTAAACTGATCAGGTGTGGACAAGATTATTTTATAGAAATAAATATCTCTGCAGCATTTTTTAAAAAGACCCAGCTATGTATGAACTAGGCCTAAGACACATAGCATAGTGTCTTAGACACAAGTAAATATTAGAAACATTTACTTATCCTAGCAATGGCAATGCTTAGGAATCTCTAGGTTATGAAAATTAAAACACTTGATGAAGAATATTTTTTTGTAACAAATCGGAGAGATTTGGTCATAACTTGTGGACAAAATGCAATGTGATCGAAAACCAATTCAGTATTAATATTACATGCACTGATTTTCTCTGGACAGCCTTTTCCTGCTACAAGCCAGAGAAACAGCATGATAGGTTTATTGTCCACTTCAAATTGATCTTAGGTATGAATGGATGTGTGTGTTTGGCTGCTTGTTCCATGTGTCTCTGTGTTGCCCTTTAATGAACTGGCCACTCTACAATGAGCACGAAAACAGGCAACAGCCCAACATGGGCCCTGTAAGGATGAACAAGTATAGACAATGATGGATGGGTGGATTTAAATGAATATAAGTATATGTTTCAAAATCGAAATAATATTGTGAAAAATTTGGATAGTGAGAGATTCAGAGAGGTCTATTAATAAGGCTGGGCCATTATATGCGTACAACGCAAATTAATGTCTTTTTTAATTCATTGGGTGAGACTGTAATTTGATACCTATGAAAAAGGATCAGAGTTGAAGCACATTCTCAAGCACTGAAGGGCACATAATAATCAGATTTTATTACAACAAAGTTTTAACAAGATAGTCAAGGTGCACATTACTCACTAATTGTGTAACAAATAATTCCTTGATCTCAATTGTTGTTTTCTTAAAATTCTCTGCAGGTAAAGATTCAGAATACCTGATTCCCTAAACCTAATAACTATACAATGAACAGACATCAGCAGAGCTTTGATGTCCACTTCCACCCACCACATCAGCAACAGAAAACAGCAATAGAAACAATAATCCCCACTAACCCTGATATCAATGATGAGAAATAGACCATGTGGTGAGTAATCATTCAGCTGTGCATCAATGTGGAAGAAGCCCACACATAAATGAAAAAGGGATGATTTAACTCCTACACTACTCACTTCTGCCTTTACCTTGGTAGTGGTCTCACTGACATGAACAAAACAGTCACCCAGCACAGCACAAAGACAAGCTGATATAGATAACGTGTGACATGTACAGAAACATGTAGTGAATAAATACAAATTTTGCTTATGAGCTTTAAACCAGTCATAATGGTTTGGTTCTAAAAATGATGTTGGAATAACTGATTCATTAAAGCAAATGTGAACAGGAAGAAAGGGATTGCAGATCTCCAACATGAGATTGTGAAGCAACAGAACATAAGATCACAATGTTTGGGTTTGAAAGGAACATTGCTTTGTAGAAAAAATAAACAGTTAAATAACTATCAATTGTGTGGACAACATGGACTAGGCCTTATTTATTAATTTAAAAGAAAAATGTTATCTGTTGCAATTATTATCTGTAAAAATGTTAAGGTAAATGTAGTCCAGGCCATCTAATGCTGGATAAAAACCAACATCTAACCAGGAGAATCAAAATAAGCATACATAGTTATATAAAGTTAAATAAATTTACAAAAATCCAGAAATCTTAAATTTAATCATGGAGGGAAGTAAAATCACTTGTCTCTGTTCACAAAGTCTTCTCCCATCTGGACATTTTGTGGATTTGTGCTACCCATAATGCAAAGACATGCAACTATAACCCAGCATGCATTTGTGTACACAGGAGAATAGAAGGTAAACTGAAGGGGAAAATAATACACTTACCCAAATATTCTAATAGTGATAATAATTACAGATGGGTGCATATTCTGAGCCAACTTAGATGACAGTTGCTGCTTTACATTCTCTTGCATGATCATAATGCCAGTAACATCAAAAACATGTGTGTGTTAACAGGCTGCAAGAAAGCCCTGTGGCCCAACAGTTTTAGGGTTAACAGGACTTTCTTTTCTCTTCTATTCTTCACCAAGATTCAAACTGCCAAATTAGAGGCAATTTCCCAAGTCCTTTTCCTTTCAGAAAATGACTTGCAGAATGCTACAAGAACATACAACAAGCACCAAAGATGTATGACATTCTTTAAAAAAATAGTCTTAATTTTAGCTACACCTCCACAAAAACAGTTTGAATGACTCACTCAAAAAGAAAGATAATAATGGAGAACACTATGTGCCTGACAATGTCAAATCAGGACTCATCGAGTCTTTAGTGATTCAAATTTGCTTATTTTTCTCACTGTCTTTTAATATAAAGCACAGTTGAAATTCTTTTCAGAACAACTGAATACACCTGCTTGATTTTATGATTAGGGGCTACAGAAGAAGATTACATATAAATTCTCTACAAAAGAAGAACTGACTATAAACTCTTCACCACAATCTGAGCCAGTAGGAAACAACCATTCCTCTTTTGACTTCAGGATTTTTGCATCAAAGAGCTTCAAAAATGAACTGATTCAGAGATCTGGAGTTTACATTCAGTCATCTTGAGCATGAGTGAACTTGTACGGTATACACAATACCTTCTGTAATCCACACACAGCAATTACTTTCATGTATTATCAGATCTATAGTACATAGAAGACCAGGTCAAACAGTAGCCTTTACTGTCAAAAAACTTGATGGCTACAAAAAGGGTGTTGTTTATTAGCAAATGACATTTGGCCAACTACTAGAGGGTCTTCCTGTTTATACCTGAGTCTGTATGAATGATTTTACCCAGTTCACCTAGAAAAAAAACTTTGAGCCTAGCTGCTTTACAATTTTAAAATCAAGACTTAAAATATTATTCAAAAAGTCTAATTTTAGCAATTGGTACACATTCCTTTCCCTTGTTAGCTAAAAATAGCAATTTTCTCAAGTACAGGTAACAAGGAGTGTTAACAGATTTAACACTGTTAACACACTGGTAACCTTAGAGCTAAAATGCCAACTAATATGTTTGGCAACAAACGGACAAAAATACTCCTGAGTCAGAGTCATACTGTATTTGAAGGAAGGTGAAGAAAACAAGAGAATAGAAAAGACAGCATGAAGTCTAAGACACCATGGACAGTGAAGGGAAGGTGGGAGAGGGATTGCCACCATTAACATCAAGCTTGACACATCTCACACACTTATGCACAAACACGATATGAGAACACAAGCTATCTCCAACTCTCCCAGACACATAAAATCCTGAGATGGTTGAGAGGTCTGCAGTATCTCTGCTCAGGACCCCAGAACCTGTGGCTACCAGAATATTGTTGGCACCTCTATATACCAGTGCCAGTACGAGAATTACACACTTCAAGTTATCCCAAAACCTGCGTTGATCTGGAAGAACACATTTCATCTGTAAAATATGTATGTGAGTGGAACATGGAGACCATCACAATTTAAGTTTGAAAACATGTAAGTGTGATCATATTGAGCCTAAACTTTGATTAATTTCAGGACTATCATTAAAAATGTTCAGTCAGATGGGCGATATCGTTGATGGAAACTAGACATGTGTCTGACTCTGTGTGGAGCTTCAACTACTCAAAGTGACATGTTACCTGGCTATGACAAACAGCACACAACTGACACCCAAGTAAGCCAGCAGAATATACATCCAGATATCAGGCGAGAGTGGGTTGAGGAAGGAGAAGACCCCGGGGTTGGTCCCGTTGGGCTTGCGGAACAGTATACTTATACCCAGCGTCATGAAGGGCTTGGAGAAGTCAATAACTTTCTCACGCACATATGAGATGGCGAGGGGAGCCACTGCCAGATCAGCTCTCTGTCAACAGCAAAAAGAAACATGAAAAAGGATACGCTTTAAGTTACAAGTACAGGAAGCATTTTGAGGCAATTAAATTAAAAGACATTTCTTACACATTTTAAAATATCTAAAAGTACTTTGCAAGAAATGTAAAACCCTCTTTTTCTTCTTTTTATTTATACTCTCACTGTTTCACTAACATTTTTCTTTTTTCTGAAATCCTAAACTTTATTTGTTTGAATGTTTTTTTTCTTTATTATATTTTTTTTTCATCGTATTTTCAAATATGATGAAAGTTGCAGTGTTGACTGTCAATAAACCTAACATGGCCTGGGAATTCCTAATTAACAATATTCTCATACATAGAAATTAGGTTTAAAGGTGACATAACATGAAAATCCACTTTTTTAGCCCTTAAATACATTTTTGTGTACTTTGAGTGTCTAGGAGTGTCTATTGTGCATTAATATTTTAATAGGCATTTGACATTCATGGACAGCATAGTTAAACTATGCTCCATGGTTATTTTGGATGGAGAGTGTGTAAATACACTAATAACACCAATGATACATTCATTTGGTTCTGCAGGGTTTGTCATCTTCATTCTGAGTCAGACTCTGACTCCAACATGTATGGATGCTAGATGGTCCATATAATAATAATATATAATACATTTCGGAATAAATTGTTTTTCTGTCAGTATGTAATTGTATTTATGCTGTGAAACAACAAAAATGGCCGGACGGGTTGGAGTGGAACCCTCTGCTGCCTGGAGGGGTTGGGGTGTGAAATGCCTCATTCACAGAAAAAAAAAAAAAAAAGCGCAAACAATTTCCGAACTATAGAGCGCACCTGATTATAAGCCGCATCCCGCATATTCTAGAGGAAAAACCATTTTGTACATACATATGCCGCACCTATGTATAAGCCGCATGTGCCTACATACAGATGGTACACAGAAAGAGTTTTCAAAGTTTTAATAATATATCTTAGCCTTTCTTTCCAAACAGAGCCTGTGACGCGGCAGTAACACAGCAGCAATGGGCTCTTTGCACATAAGGCTCATACAACAACCGCACGCTTTCAGTTACCTTGACGGCTAGAAAAGACAAAGTCCTATTTCAGACGCAAATAAAACAATACTATACACTTTGTTGTCTTCCTAATATAATGGGATTTTAAGTTTTCATGGATTTCCAAACGATCCTGAATTAAGAAGGCGGTGGCTTGGAAATATTGGTCGCTACCAGTTAAAGCTAACACCGCACAGCAAAGTTTGCAGCCTTCACTTCACTCCGGATCAGCTTCTTCAGCCTAAA
>CAEFZY010012235.1:0-11642 GCA_903066815.1 Brachyrhaphis roseni
GTGAAACAACAGGCTTTTTTGTTTGTTTGTTTGTTTGTTTGTTTGCCTTTATTTGGATATGATTCAGTATCTTCTTTACTAATATATTTAATGTTTTTAAAGTCTCTTTTAAAGACAGAGGTGTCAGTCATAACAAGCATAGCACTAGATGGAGCTCTTGTATCATACTCCTGTGACATCCCTGCCCATCTTTGTGAGTTGGGGCGCTTGGGGCACATTAGTGACAGTCTTGACAGCTTCAAGCTGAGAAGAGCAGCTCATGATTGACATGCTGATGGACAGACAAACAGTGAAAACCTCAAAAACCAGCTGTCCTTGCCATGTGGCCATCTGTCGCTCCCTGTCTAATTGGAGGATGAGAGCTCTGCATGAAGTGCTGGCCCGCTTGCTTAAGAATTTATTCCCATATGTTTTAAGTAATGTGTTTTTTTTGTTGTTGTTGTTTCTATACAATGACAGGATATGAAGCAGAGTTGTTATTAGTGGTGTCAGTACAGGGAGTGACTGTCAATAGAGCCGTGCCTCAGCTGAAAATACCTACAATCTATTGACATGTCTGAGGTGAAGATATAACCTGGATCACAGAATCAGATAAAAAGCCGAGTTGCAAGCTTATAGATAAGCCCCTCTGACATTTGGTTCACATAACTACAGAATTCAGGATTTCACAGGATGGTGTGTTCACTTAGTGTAATGTTAAAAATAAAAAAAAAAACACATAGGCTTTTTGCCCTTACTATGACCTGAATCCATAATATGATGGACACATCCATTTAGGCAGCTTGACTATGATCAATACCAGAAAAGACATGAATCATGCTGTACAACAAATCTTCCAATATATATATATATATATATATATATATATATATATATATACTTGCCATACAGATATGGCAAGTATGTATAAAATAAAATATATGACTGGTCTGTTGCACTCGCTTAGCAAGTCATCAAAATAGCCTGAATGCCTTCAGATGCCATATATAAATAGAAGATCTCAGTTTTCGGCAGAGGCCCTTCTGTGCCAAAATCTGCCATATAATTTTTTTAAATGTTGACAAGCAAGTAAATCATGAAATGCAGTAGCATTATGTTGCAGTGCATCAGGAATAAAAGCCATCAATCCAAATGGTTATTGGTTATACAGAAAAGAGAAATTTGTGGTATTCAAATGTCACTGAATCTTAATAAATCAAAAGCACTATGGAGATTGCAAGGACCTGCTTCCGGTCAGTACTTCACATTTAGGCTGAGTGGACCGATGTCTATGAGAGCGGAACCCCACTCTGTGACATTTTAAAAGAAAAATAAGAGTGATAGTCTTTACTGCCCTCATAGCACAAAGATGCAACATCCCCAATATGCACTTTTTGTTTAAAGAAAAACTCCCCTCATTTGCCTGTCTTCTGCTAAAATGTTTCTGTTATGATCATAGGAGTTAAAATCAAAGGGAAAACACACTTGGGTTTCACAAGGGACACATTGTTTTATCATCGCCTAAGATCACATAGAATGAGGTCAGCTTGAGGAAAGTTCAAAAGATATTTAAATAGGTCATCGTGGGATTTGGTTGTATAGCTTGCATTGTATGAAAGGTCTTCCAGGAGTTGTTTATATGCATTGGGAAAATTAGTGTAAGCAAAATAAAAGCCACTGACTTGCAAAGGTAACACCGGGTAATATGGAAGATATGCCTATCTTTTGAGATCAATTATTTTCTGGTTTGCAATCCCAGTACTCACATGTATTCAAAGAGCAATAAAGAGTTCTTCTCATTTTCAACATCAAGGGTTGTTTTTTCAGGTTGTCCTATAGAGCTACAATAGTTTAACAACTGTAGAGCTGCAAAATTCCTACCATACTACAATCTACACAATTCTTACCATTTAGACATTTGAAACTCATGACATATCTAACTCTATTTCTAAATCACAAACAGACATAATCTTTGAAACATCTGAGATGACCGCAAACCAGAAGTATTTCACTCCATAAAAAAAGATCCAGATTAAAGCAAAATCTGAACAACTGCAAGTTGTAGTTTGAAATTCATTAAAAACTTGCTTTATTATTCATAAGCATCACCTCTTTGTGGCACTCACAGGCAGAAGGCAGTAAAAATGAAGATATTTTAATCTTCAAAGAACATCTAACACATATCTCGCATTGAAAGTGAGGTATGTGGATTGTGTATTATGATATTCTGAAGTTCAAATAAGACAAAATTAAAGTAAACTGAAATAACTTAGTATTGAGCTGTAATTTGTACCTCAGAGATATGAAACATAACACTGTGTTTGTAGATGATTCTCCTGTTACCCCTACTACTACTCCTAATAATTATAATAATAACATCAAATGTATGCTGAAGTTAATATCTTCCAGATAATGCTGCAGACAGTAATTATGAAATAAAATTTTCAGTGTTACTATTTTAAGAGTGTACTTAACCTATGTACTGTTATTATTACTTCCCATTGAAAGGAGAATACTTTTTTTGTTTGCTCTAAACAGTTTTAGGACAGTGTTTAATGTCAAGCATTAATAACTCTTAATAAGTAAATAATAAATGCCAGCTACATTTGACCCAAGTTTGCACAAACTGGTCATAATTTAAGAAATGTCCTGTGGTTTGAAGGTTCTGTTACTCATCTATGTATTTATTGTCAAGGCTTTGCTTTACAAAGGGATGTCAAGATAAAAGCTATCCATGGAGCAGGCTTATACACATACCTTTTTAGCTCTTTAAAATCTGAGATTACCTTTAGGTATACTCTGAAATAAAATGCATTATCTGAGTTAACATAATTTTATCTGGCACAATAAAACTGTGCTCCTAATATGTAGTGTATTAGATATACAGTAATATCTACTGTGAAGTGTTCTATTACATTTGGTTTTACAAAAGTAAGTACTGGTAATACCAAATAAGGAAAATGACTACACAATTGTGTATGGATGGATGAATAGATGGGGTAGACGTAGTGTTAGGGCACTAGGAACAGTGAAAGGATTTAGAAATAATATTCAAAGTGTTGAACACCTTAAAATAAGACTGGACTAAAAGCTTAAGCGGAGGCGATCCCAGTTCAAGGCACACAGAGACACTATCAGATTCAGAATGACAAAAAATCATCATCAGGTAAAGTTCATCAATTGAAAAAACTGTGATTCTTAGTTGTGAGCTCTTTGTGTGAACAGAAAATTCATCTAAACTGTGCTTGGCAGCTGTACAAAGGCATCCACACAAGGCCACTAATGGTGGCAGAATGAAAAGGTTCTCAAAGCAGGTCACTAAGATTCTGATCTCTGCATTCACTAACAGCAAGAGACATCAACCTGTAAAGACCACCTCCATTGTCAGGAAGATGTCCACCCTGCAGAAGAAATAAGTGACAAGACTTGTCACCTGGGGAGAATATTGGCAGAAAAATAAAAATATAAAGCTTACAGAAAAAGCCAGACAGTAGATTTAGTTGAAGATGAAGGCTCTGGAGCAAAATGTAGTTTATTGCACCTGCAATGCAAGCTGGGGACTCATCATCACCCGCTGAGTTGTCAGCGAAAAGGTGTGGGGTGTTGAAAAAGTCACAGGCCCCAATGTTCCCCAGGATCAGTCAGTAGTGTTGTTTCTAAGATCATCCCTACAGACTATTCCTGAATAAGAAATGCCCTGCTTATCATTTACAGCAGACATAGAGGACTCATATATAAAATGGCAACAGACATGACTATCACCCAGTGCTTACACACAGTGTTTCTTTATGATAAAGATTATAAAATTTACAATGGCAAAATAACATAAGCATTTTTTTTAAAACAGTTCTTTAATATTTTTTTTGGCTCCACATTATAAGTAAAATGTAATTTAAAAGTTTGGTTAAAGGATACCATTTTTTGAAAATTAGTTAAAAGGGGTTAACAATGTAAGTATAATGTAATTTTTCATTGTGTTTTTTTTGTGAAGTTTTGAAGGTATAAAACATCTTACACTGAGGATAGTCTGTCTTGTCGGCAGATATCAGTGAATACTGTTGCATTAAAACTCATTAGAGCTCATTTTGAAAAGATGGGGAGTCTTTGGCACCAATCAATTAAGGTCAGTGCTAAGATGATGCCATGCCATAGCTGGAGGGCTCTTAAACTGATGAGTGTCAGCAGCTTTGGTGATCGCTGGAGGGCTAATGTTCACCAGCCCCACCCTTATTCCCCTACTCCTCTCGGATGAATGCTGCTCTGACAGAAAGAGCTGGAGGAGGAAAAAGGAAATAAAAGCTGACATATCAGCATGCTCTCTACATCTTGTCAGAAGTGTCCTCTTGTGCACCAATCCAATATCTAGAACCCCTTGTTCTCTCTTTTTTTTGTTCTGTCTATACTTCTCCTACGTTTACGTTATTCAAACTAGTTTTGGTGACAATACACTTCATTAGATCAATGTGTGGAGGGTATAGGTACAAACTATCTACATACTTTTGAACGTTATGTCTCTTTCTAGACGTTCTTGATCTCAATCAACCCCTTTTAATTCATTAGATCCAGTGAGTGACAAAAAGTTAATTGGATGAAGAGGAGGAGTTCAATAAGGGAGTACATAATGTTATTTCAGTAGTTCGTTTGGGTTATGGGATGTTTTTCTTTAGTTTTATTTTGTGTCAGGCATCCTTTTCAGTCTGTTTTACTCCTCTTGTTCTTGTCCTTTGTTTAAAAGTTTGTATCCAGACCCTTCAGGGTACTTCCTTTGACAATCAAGTAATATTTTTTCTCCCCCTTTTTTTGCAGTAGTACTTTTGTAGGACTTTATTTTGGTGTTCACAGGCGAATGAGATACACTGTTAAAGATCAGCAGGTTTATCTGAGAGCCAAGTACACTTAAGCAGGGTTTGAACTCCAGTCATATTTTGCATCATTTCCAGCAGCAGAGTCTGCTCAGTTCTTACTAACACTAGATACCTCAAGTATCATGTATTGCTAATATTCAGACTCCTGCTGCGCTCCCAGTAAATTTGTCACATTACTTTGTCTTTTCTCTGACAAGCAGTGCAATTTGCAGCCATCCCAATTAAGCCTTATATGTTAATCGGGAACAATAAAGACCCCAGAAAAGAAAGTCCAAGAAAGCCAATCAACATTACATTTCAGGAAGTTAACTATAAGTTCACTCCACTCTAGATTTAGGCATTAATTATTCTAATGAGAGCAGGGAGTGTTTTTTAAGGTCAAACCGAGCTACTGGCAGATACGTTGGGACAAGAAGTCATACTGTATGTTAATTAATTCATTCGTCTAAGAGAGTTAATCGCTGCTTTCTGATGACCTTGCCGATTATGTTAGTTTTCACTCCTAAGAAGAACGCTTTATTATGATTTGTTCTGTATTAGCCACCAGAAAAACTAAATTGCTCATTCTCTGTGAAAATCAGTATTGAAATAAAACCTAACTTTTATTATAACAATAAAAAGATACAAAATGTATATTGCTTTTTTTCTGTTTCAGATATTTTTGTTGCAATTGTACTGTTTTTCTTGGATTTTTTTGTAAAGCTATTGACCCAATTTCATTAATCAGACAATACATTTTATTGCAATTTAAGTTATTTATATAGCAGCAACTATCAAGCCACTTTACAAAGTAACTTGAGACGACAAAGTGGGATGTAGTTTTACATTTCATGTAAGGTCATCTGTGAGGTAACCACCTTTGGATATTTTTCAGTTCTCCTAACCTTCTGATTTTTCTTTTATAAACTTGACCATACTAAGTGAGACCTGCAGAATCTGAGATGCAAAACTGGGATTTTAATACAGTTTTTAAGACGCTGAGGTTGTAGTTGCTGGGAACCATTCATGTGAGAACTAGCAACTGTTCTGTACTTATAAATAATCTTTCTCACTGTAAAGTGCCAGATTTTAAAATGTATAGATATGAAGTAGTAACTTTTCCCAGATTAGCAGCATTTTGTGGCTACTTTCCCTCTAATAAAAGTACTCACTCAGTTCTTCTTATATATATATATATGTGCAGTCATGGACATTCTTCAAAGCCTGAACTAGAATTCTATAGAACGACTATTTCAAAGCTTGCTTGAGTGCAAAAAAAAAATAAAAAAAAATAAATAAAAAATCACATTACATGTCATGATCAAGGCAGCAACTGCTTCATTTTCTGAATGACTCACCACTCTGGTTTACGGTTTAATCCGTGATTCACTGGCAGTGCTTCATCTTTGTTCTGACATATGACAAACTGAGATATTTTTGATTTGAGAACCCATGTTGGATTTCCCAAAGTAAAGTATTTTCTTCTTTAACAAATAAAATGGGAATATTGTTTGTCAAATGAAAAATTATGTTAACGAGAAGATTTATCTTCTTACATAGTAAAAACGACAAACTATTCCGTAATTTGTAGGAGTGGTGGGTTGTTTTTTCTATTTGATTGATAAAAAGATTTATTTTACTTCAATATTGAACAAGATTCCCCTTTTAGACAGTGAAATGATACACAGACACAAACTACGACTGTATAAACTGTGTACTTTCACTCTTTCCTCACACTTCACTTTAAAAATGCACATTATAACACATCTTTGGAACTTGTGAATGTGAACATCTGCTCCTCTGTGAGCAGTAGGTTGCTTTTTTGGCAAAAGCAAGAAGTGTTAAGAACTTTGTGAACTTGTAAAATGTTAATTTAGACCACTATACTGTTTGCTTCGGTACAGCTCCTACTGTTTACTTCAGTAAGATCCTACGTTTGTGGACTTCTGCCACTTCTGATGGGAAAAGACCAAGATCTTATCCCATCTTTTGTAATAATTCTCTCTGGAACTTTACATCTCAGAGGGTCAATACAACTTTTGACCCTCTCTAGTTTTATGCTTTATTGCTATACTAATGTTCAACAGTGTTATGTAGTTGAACATAAATATCGGCTCAGAAATTTTCCAACTAAAGCAGTAACTTTTACTACTGTCTTTCCACATAATTAAAACAGTAGAAATTATTTCTAGCCAATTTAGTTTCAAAACTAAGCTATAGTTTGACTAACATTTTGAAAGATTATATTAGATTTGCACTGCAAATGCCAGTGTAGATTTGCAAATATAACGTGCATCTGAAACAAATATGAATCCTCTAATGAATAATCACATTGCACATATCCTGAACAGTGACAAGATCATAAAATAATCAGCAGAACGCAAACGAAGAACTAAATAAAACCAGCTAGCACAGTATGTTGTGAGGCAGAGCACCACAACATCAGACTGGTCATTAAAGAACATGTGACTAGAGGAGCAGGCTTTTGAAAACATGACACATTATTTTTTTAGGTTTCAAATAAAAGCAGTGCAGTGTGACCAACAATTACATTAAATTAACAATATTTGTACCTTTACGAGTCACAGAATGACCGTTTCAAATAAACTCCGGAAAAGGTTAGAATCCAGTAGCACAAAGATGTAAATGAAAAAGCAACTTAATGAGAACAGTGAACCAAGTAATGCATCACAGATGCAACCCAACATTGACACATTATAACAATGTTCTGTTAGAAGAGATTAGGACAGCAGTCTCTTGATCCACAACGTGATAAATTATAGGAACAAGCTAGTTTTAAGTCAATATTTAATATTACACAATGTGGCTAGGAATAATTTCAAATTAACTCAAAGATCAACCAAAAATCTGCAAAACCCACAACAAAAGGAATTCTGTTTGACCAAATTACTCTTTCACGCTGGCAGCAACGCTAAAGGTCACCACCCTCAAGTAAAACTATAGCTTTCACGAACACGAGCAGTTTTGAATGAGGCTGATTTCAGACTAACGTCACATGAAAAGTCTTGTTTTATAAGTATCTTCCTAAATACCACTACTCAATTAAATACATCTGACACGAAAAACCTGGGAATGTTACAGGTCTGTTTACGTTTGGTGAAGTGAAGCTACAGACCTGTAACTTCACCTCACCTGATAGACATTCTGCATGCTTTGGAATTTTTCACTTGGGTGGAGAGAGGGCTGAATGGTGCATTCAGGAGTACGGAGATAAACTGAGCTTCTAGTGACTTAGAATCAGATATGCAATTGTTAGTATGGAAATTACTATACAAGATATTGTAATTTTAAAGATTTCCTTTTGAACACAGCACACTGTATCAATGTATATGCATAATATTCAATATATCAGCCTGTTGCAATTTATCCTATAACTGTTCAGGATAACAGTTATAGGATAAACTGTTATCCTATAACAGTTAATAAGATAAAAGCATAATCTTCTCTCACTCTTTTATAAGAAGAAGTGCTCACTTTAGGTCTGTCTGAGCAAACAGTCAACCTCAAATTCACCCCTAGCACTGCTGTTGCCATTAAGGATAAGTGCTCACACCTTTTGATAGTCTGGAGCTTCACGTTTGCAAAAAAAAAAAAGAAAAAAAAAATCAAAACAGTTGTGTGTTTTACTGAAGAGGATTTCTTGTTGTGATGTAATGTGTGAGGGTAAAATCAGATTTTATTAAAAAAAACCTGTTGGATATTCATCATTTGCAACATTTTTGTCAGTGTGGTGGGTTGACCCAGAACAACTGGAACCAAGATTTAGTTTTATACTTACTAATAGCAACCCTGAACAAGAATCAAATATGGCGAACTAACATTTAGTTTAATACATCAGGAAACTCTTGTTAGTTTGTAAATTGTAGAGTACTTATTACTTAAAACCAACACTTAGTTTTGTATTTTTAATATCGGAGCAAGACCTGGAGGAGCTCCTGTTAGTTTATGAATTGTGGAGTGCCTATTAACCACAACAAGAATCAAACAACAAGAATTGACATTTAGCTTTTTTGTTGTTGTTATCCTTACCTTTTTGTCTTTCTTTTGGGTCTGTTGATTTGTTTGTAAAATGTGACATATAAATAAAATTGCCTTTTACTTTTTTTTGTTTGACCTTTTCAGCCCTAATTCTGACATTTTACTAATCTAGATACCAGAATTGTTTGGTAGTCCAAATATGTTGATATCTCAAATTTAGTTTAGATTTTATGTAAACAAAATTGCAAAAATGTTTTAAGGTTTTACACTGAAGAAAATGCTTACAATGTAGAGTGCTGTTGTTTGATTTTTCACATCTCTCCGTTTTTTTAAATTTTATTTCTTACAATGCCAGTAAAGACACAGATACAAACTAATCCCATATTGTCCAATGAAGGACATGAACATTCTCACTTAGGTGTTCTCACTTACTCTGGCTCATATGAAGCTGTTCTCCTGCCACCTTGCTATGTCTTGGACAAACTCCTCAGAAATTAAAATGAATCTGCCAGCATTTTAAGATACTTTGCCCTTAAAAAGCTGCCAACATTTTAAGATATGTTGCCCTTACAATTTCATCTCTTCAAATTGTTGGATGAAAATGCCAAGTTGGCTGCTCCTGTAGCTGGCAAATAGTTGTTTCTGACTAGGGGGTTAAGAGCATAGCCAACAGACTGGGTTATTTGACATGATAATCTCAGGACTCCATTTCCCCAGACAAAGGGTATGAAATATAGAGCCAAAGCCAAAGAAGACATCTATTAATAATTAGTCACTCAAGCTCTCCTCTGCAATGAAATATCCTAGTTAAGGCCCAGTGATAAACAAACAGGCGCTTATATTCATTTTGGCTATACTTGACTTTCTGACATTCATCTAGACACTGGTTTGAAATTTCCTCGCAAGTCTGATGCACTAGGCCAGTCCATTAGGAAGGCACCAGAGTGGAACATAACATTTTCAGTTTCAATTAAGTCTATGAGGGCATACATAATGCACAGCAGAGGTTCAGTCTCCTCGGAATGCTGAATCTATGAACTTGTGGAGAAATTATGCCACGGTGGTCCAAGGAGCTGAACTGCGTTGACTGTTTTACTTGCATTAAGCTGTTAGATTTGTCAACCTTAAGTGAATTAGTATGTGCTCATTGGAATGTGAAGATAAATATGAAGTGGACAGTAGTATGAGTGTGTGCTCGTTTGAGAGAGGGAAGAGCAGCAATCTACAAAAAAAGGAAAACTGCACCAGACGGAACAAACTGAATTATACCAAAGCTCATCAGGCTAAAATTGCCTTGCACTGATTTTCAGTGTATGTCACATAATGCTTACCTCACTCCTATTGAATTGTATTATTAGAATTTTTGATATTTGTCTTTTTTCCAATTTAGTCAGAGGATATGTGACATTAAAGTTTGTATATTGGTATCAGTGCTTGAATCAATACAGGGCACATGCCATTTACTTTGCAATTAAAAACTCGAAAAACCTGGAAAGAACAGCATTTGTTTTTCACATGGGTGTTGGTATTTATAGAGACACAGCTTTCTGTACTGGGAAATTTCTCTTCCAAGGCATCAACATATATTTGCAAGTGGAGAAAAACAACTTCTAATCATGACAAAGACGCCAAGGTTTTTATACGCCCCCTAAATTACTCCAGACCTCAAAGGATTCACTGCTATTAATCAGACACCTGCATAATTTTAGGCAGGTGGCTTTCTTGCTGTTGATTAATATATTGATGGTGAAAAATACACATTCAAAACTTCATGAAAAGAGACTAAGAAAATGTACCTTCTAGTAGTAGCAAATGTGACTTTACTGCTAGTTCTTGAATCTCTGTTTATTTGTTTAAGCATTAAAAGCAATAACATTTTAACAAAAATATAAATCATGACGTCTCACATTGTGTCATGTTGTTGCATGCTAAAGAGCACACAAAACATGAGACACAATTTCTCATGGATGTACAACTGTAACAATCACAAGCAACTGAGATCACTATAAATGCAATAATGAAAAATGCCTAATTTTAACAATACTGTCTACTTTGATGTCCCTTTATTGAGATCACCTCGGAAAGGCCACAGATGCTCAAAATGTGTTTCTTTGTTGATCTTGATATGGGATTTTGAAGCTTCAACATATCCAGATCCAACATTTATCTGCATGTCATTTCAGCAGTTCTATGTTCTCCACTGAGCAATCTGATTCGTGCTCGAGTGGCATGCTTTCCACCAAGATGTCTTGATGTTTTGCAACATCTGACATGGACCTTAATAACCCAGCTGACATGATAATGGCATAGAATGTAGGTGACTTACTTGTGACTGCCAGGTTTAAAGCACATCTCCTATAACCAATTCATCAACTGTCCAGGGAGTTCTTACTAGCTTAGCCACAGCTAAGAACTGAACTGAAAATCTGTGGGATCATAAACATGTGCAAAACCTGCGGCAGGCAGAGTGTGCATATATTCCTAAGTAAAGATGTGAGTTGCTGATTATGCTTACCAAAAAAGATTGTATTTAAAATTTAACAAAGTATTTGTTTAAAAGTCTGTACATACAGTATACTTTAGGATGCAGCTAGGACTTCCAGGTGTTGTAGTTTTCAGGCTTTTTCCCAACAACAGATTTGTTCTTTTATTTTTATTTTTTACGGATTTGTACAGGGTAAATGTTGCATTAAAGATGGGGAATTATATATATATATATATATATATATATATATATATATAAATCTTAAAAAATGGTAAGGGCAAACCAACCAGACATCGTCGTGGTGGATAAACAACAGAAGAAAGCCGTTGTGGTGG
>CAEFZY010012255.1:0-11180 GCA_903066815.1 Brachyrhaphis roseni
TCCCCCCATAACTTTGGGGAATAAAGAGCAACTGTTTCCAAATTCTCAAAAATTGTTATATGTGATAGCATGTAGTATAATAGAAATGTCCTTAATCCAGTAATCTGTCATATTTCACATTAGAACAGGATTCACCACAAAGTCTACACTCTCATCTTTTTAGTAAGTCTTACTAAAAAGACTTACTTTTTAGTAAGTCTATCTGATTCTGATAGCAGATATCAGAAAACTGATATCTGCTAGCAGAAAACAGTTTTCTGCTATCAACAGCTTCCATCCTTTTATATCAGCAATGAAAAATTATAAATACACACTACATGTTGGAAAACTGTGTTTGGTGACTGACTTGTGTTTCTGTCAAGCTTAAGTGACAACAGTTGGAAAAAGACCGATTCTCTTGGCGTTTAAAATAACACAAAACAGCGTCAGAAGACCTCGTTTATTTTACAATTTTGTAAACAACAGCTGCCGATTAAAGTGAATGTTACAACCCTGACATGATTATATGAGTTGTTTTTACTGAGAAATCGATCAGAAGCGCAGTGAAAATAGTCAGATCCGTCAGATCCGCCTCTCTGGCAGCAATGCGCGCTCCCGACACAGGGGGAAGAGATTTTCACAGGGGAACCAAATTTCGTACAAGACAGGTCCAAGGCTGTATGAAGCCTGGTACAGAATTTGACTTAGGGGCCCCTCTTGCTGCTAAAAACATCAGCACCTCTAACAGCTTCTGTTTTCAGTAAGGTACTAATTTGCATTTGTGAAAAAAACAGAGCTCAAACTCAGCATCAGATTGTTTCTATGGTAACAAAACATTTTAACTATGAATATTGTTCTTTGAAGTTTTACAAAGAAAACTTGCCAGATACTTTAAATCTGTGTTGCCCTGCGGCAGACTGGTAATCTGTCCAGGGTGACCCCACCTCTCGCCCGGAACGTTAGCTAGGCACCAGCACCTCCCAACCCCATTAGGGACAAGGATGTTAGAAAATGAATTGATGGATGGGATAGTCTCTATAAGCAAATGCTACATTTATGTATCTGTGGTCTGTGTTAAAATATTATCATTTATGGGCTCTGAAGCCCTGGGGGGCCTTATCAAGCTGTTGACTTAATTTGGATTAAACAGAAGGGCAAATAATTGTATTTTTTGATTTGTTATTTTTAAGTTTAGTTGTGGGTTTAAATACCGTTTCACTGGCAATGTTTTCCTGTATAAAGTGTCAAGTTGAGAATTAATAAAGAATTACACAGTAATATTTTTACATTTCCTGTCTAATTAACATATTTTAATACAAAAACACGGTGGAGTGCAGGGGAACCGCCTATGTGGTTCCCCTGAGGTTAATTTAGGTGAAAGTTTAGCAAGTTTTCTGGGGGAAACCCTGTACATTATGGCCAAATAGTTCTATGTGTCATGAAGTGTGTGGTAAGGTGTTGAGGCAAACGCTGGAGACCCAGGTAATATATGGAATGATGATAATTAAACAAGTGACAGATAGTCCACAACCGTGGCAGCACTGCTGAGCAGAACTGAGGGGCTAAATGCAGGTAGCGCACGGCAAACGAGTGGAGAAGGCAAACAGACTGACGAACGACAAGGACCCGACAAGGAACAAAGGACACAGGTGGGATTAAATACACAGAGGGTAATCAAGGAACGAGACACACCTGGGAACAATCAAGGGGAGGACAGGACAACACAGAGACACAGAACTCGAAATAAATACACAGAAAACTCGAAAATAAACACAGAAAAACACAGACCTTGACACTATGCTGGTTTGAGTAGTCCAAAGGAGATTATTCCAGAAGTCTTGCTTCTTTTAAAAGCAACATCCCGCCACATTGCTGTAAGATGATCAGTACTCAATTCCATAATCACAAGGTGCTCATATGCTGTGGCTGCAAAGCAAGCCCAATCACTTCTCTTTCGTCATGACTGACAGTTGGTATAAGTTGATTGTACTGATGAGTTTTGTGGTCAATTCAAATACAACGTTACAAATGTGACAGTATAATTTCAGAAATAGCTTTCACCAGTTGACGCTTCTGGATAAGACATACTTGTTCATGTTTATTTTTCCAATCTGTAGGCCTCCATAAATGGAGGCCTACAGAGGGCGAGATGTAACTGTGGGGTTTTTTTTTAGAAATTTTCTTTAGTATTGCCTTGGAGAGACCTGCTATCTCTCTCGTTAAGGACTTGACGTTTTTGGCAATGGCCTTATAACCCTTCTCAGATTTATGACTAGAAATATTTCCTTCTCTAAGGTCATTACTGATTTCATTTCCTTTTGATGGTGTGTCATGTTTACACCAGTCCAGTCCAAGCTGCTGCCAAATATCAACACCAATAGCATGAATCCGTTGCATCACATGTACACAGACAACCAGCCACACACTCTTATACAACAGTCATTGGGTCATTCCAGCTAATTAGCACATTGTGATCGTGTGTTTCAATGTTCTGCCCACACACTCGCATATCATACAAGCATATTGCATTGATCTTCCTGAACACTAACTCAAAACGTCCTGAAGCATTAAGTCAACCATTACTTAGTCTTCAGGATTTAGTTGTTCAGGAGTTGTGAAATTTATCTGAAACAAACAGTCTATCATCAAAGACTTTAAATACACTGTAACAAAAAATATCTTCCTGAAAATAGCTCAGAGTGCTAACAGCCAGAGGTGCACTGATCAGAAATCACATTTTTAACAAAGCTCTGATCCTGAATCTAGCTCATTTTTAAAAACAATAGAAATGCATATGAACAGCACTCTGCATGATAAGTAAGAAAATCTAAAACAGATCAAATCTGTAATGGGAAAAATCTTAAGTATCTTAAGATCTACAGGGAGGCCATCATTTCTAAGTCATCAAAGTCTGTGACAGTAAAAATAAAATTTATGTAATAATCAGGGTTTCCACTGTACTCTTTAGGGCCTTTTTTATACATCACAGTCTGCTCTACTGTCTACTAGACATTGAAGGTGGTAATGTTAATTTCATTATATGTACCTGTCCTCAAGAGTCCACCACATCTTCCCAATAAGCCCCCCATTCTAAAGGTGACACTAAACAGCAGGTGAAGAAAACCTCAAGTCTAATCCTGAGATAACAATAAAAATTATTTTTATTGCTAAGAAAATTCTTGTTGGAAAATCATTACTTTTCTCACAGATCAACCAAACATAAATTCTCCAGTTCTGCATCTCGTTCTTCTTTTCTGATAGTTTCCAAACCAGCGTAACAGAGTACCCCTTGTGAGGCTATAGTGATAAGCCTATTGTCAGGAGCCTGTGTGTGTGTGCGAGTGACACATCTTTTCTAGCAAGGATCTTGGTGAGGACTCGGAGCCAGGGCGGTCATCACAGGTGGAGATCCTCAACTTCATCAGGGTCTGACCACCAATAACCCAGCTCTGTTCCAGGTGCCGCTGTTCGTGAGTCACCCCCTGTCTCCTGAGACACCGCTAGGACTTTTATTGTGGTTCGATCTTTGTCAATAAATCCCCCTTTCTAGAACTGAAATTGTTGCGTCTGCATGTGGGTCAAAAGGCTAGAGCCGAACATGACACCTATATATGCAAATGAAAGATTTTTGTTCACTTGAGCTAAAATTAGCATGAACTTGTCAGTGAGGTCCAAGCAGCTAGTGTTCACAGACATGTATGTGAAAACCTTAATTCTCAATTTCTCATTAAGTAGTCAGCTGGAATGAACAGCTGGAATAATACTGTAGAAAAAAATGTTTTCCCATCAAACAGCTTCTGACAACTTCCATGACGTAGAAAGCAAAACTTGGTGTCTTGCTCACTCAGGAACAACGTCCACACGGAGGAATGTAGCTGCAACCTGATTATGAGTTCCCTGAATGAGAAAATTAGGGAGGCTCCGATCAGGTTTTTTGCTGCCGATTCCATTTCGCTATAGACATATTTTTCTTTTTGCGTAAGGTATAAATGCTGCTATGTGATCTGGCAAAATGGGAAAGTGATCTGGCAATAAATTCACCTAATTTAGATATAAAACATGCAAAATACTTGCAGGCACAATACAGCAGCTACTCAGTCAAAAGTACAATTGAAAAACCTGCAATCAGTAAAATGATATTTAACAGTACCAGCTTTCAGTACCATAAATTATTATAGTACTTCTTTACCATAATAATTATTATGGTAAATTATAATAATTTACCATATTATAATAATATGGTAAATTATTATAAAAATTAACCATATTATAATAATTTCAGAAAAAATATTACATATGTAAAATCATCTGCTGGTTTAAGTTACAAGCTCCAGCTTTAAGCAGATGTTCAATGTAAGAGTTCATTACTTTACTACCAGTAGCGTGGTACTGTTGGTTCTGCTCTCTCTGTCCAACAGAGCGAGCAGAACCAACATCTTCCACTGCCATCCCAAAGACTTTATTTATCTGGTTATTTGTTTAGCTTTCTGACCTTCACGCTCATTTGGGTGTTGTTAGTTGTGAGCTGCTTTACTTGCTGTCTGATGTTCCAGATGTCTTTTTTTTTTCCTGCAGTGAGCCTCATTATAGCCATACCATATACATACTGTCAACTGTTTGTTTTTAAATGTCATATTAGATTCGTTGTGTTGATGCATTTTGACGTGCTTCACCCCCGAGGTAATTTTCCATTGCAACACGAAAACTTCCCCATTGACTCTGTGCGTTGAAGTTCTTCACCACTTTGCTTAGGATTTGTTGCCACATGCTTGCGCAGTGTGAAGGAAAGAGGAGATAAGCTACACACGCATGTTGCGAAGTTACATACAGGTGACTGGTTTTTGTGGTCAGCAAAAAGAGACAGTGATCGGCGATCAGCGAGCATACACTTTTTCTCGGAAATCGGCCAATTATTATCGGTGGCCGATCAATTGGCACACCTCTAGAGAAAATATGTAATATTTTCCAGTTTGTGACATACCCATCTCAGTGTATCTCTGGTTACAAGAGAGACTACTGGAATAAGAAAAATGCTAAAATAGTTCAATAATAACCATAGCCAAAGGGGCATTTGTCCTTAATAAGAACAGCTTGTGAAAAACAAATGGATGAAAAAAAGGATTTCCCCAACTAAGACAACCAGCTGCTGGAAAGTGACATGCTGAGGTACAATTTCTTCCTGTGCATATAGCTAGTGACAGTAGAGGTTTCTTGATTATGCATGATTTTTAATAATGTGAGGGAAAGTGCAACTAACAGCAAGAGAAGGTACTGGGAAAACATAGTGTTATCTAGCTGTTTGCAAGGTCTCCATAGCAATTCTCCATGTGAAATCTCCAGACATGAGGTGTGTGTGAACATGTTTAGACACCTTCAAAAGAGTTTGGTGCTCTTCTGCACCTTTGAGGAAGTTTACTTAACCAAACCATAATTAATGTCACATGTCATCAACTGTAACTTCATTAACTTCATTTTGACCAAATCCCACTGACACAAACATAAACACACGCAAGGCTGTCCTGAATGCTTTTTTGTGGGATCACATGAGGTTTAGTCAAGCTGCAGTCATGTGGCTGTGTGTATCCTCAGAGACCTTCACAGCTACAAAGAACTGCTTATACTGGTGAATGACTGTCAAGACAAACACTTTTGAGAAAATGGCTTCACCTTCATGCTTAAAGGTGGAGGGAAAACATGATTCTTGTGAGAAACATGCTGCATTCACCATAACTGGGACTGGCATACATAAAACTTTCTATTTCTGAATGTTATCTTTGGTCTGAAACTCAAAAATCACTATATTCATAAGTGTGCTGCAAAAATATTTATATCTTATAAACTTTTCACATTTTGTCATGTTACAAAATGCTATGTAAATTCAGCAAAAAAGTATGAAAATTTGTGTTGGGTTGATTATATTGTAACAATACGTATTGCCCATTGTGGAAGAGTTTAACTGAGGTAGAAAATAAACATAGCAGCAGTTTCTTTAAAAAATAAAAATAAATAAAACAAGTTTTATATCTTAACATCAGTACCAACAATATCAGTCATTAACATATCAGTATTAGTATCTCATCATGTGAATGTGTAACAGTGATTGTGGGTGTTTAACTGAAGCAGACAAAATGTCAGCAAATTACAAATGTTTCTTGGGAGAGGTAAATATTGATTACAGGTTACAGCAGCACTGTTAATATCGGCCATAATTTTCAATTTGGTTGGGATGGAGACCAGGGGTGAAATCACTAATAAAGAATTATTGATATTATGTTGTGTTTAGTTTATTTACAGTCCAGGCATTTTCCTGTTTCGGTTCTTTGCTTTGGTTGCATTGAGACATTTGGTTGGACATTCTTTCAGGTGGGGAAACTGGCCATCTTTCCTGTTCAGGAAGAATGTGGAGGAAAATGTCAGTTTATTTCTAATAACTTCCATGGGTTTAATTTGAGTTTGTTAATTGAGTGCTTATTTTTCCTGGTATGTCTCCTCAGCAGGGTGGCGCAGCAAATGGAGAAAAATGCTCCAGGCGCTTCTGAAAAGCTCCTGGAGCATCCCATGTCAATTAAGTGGGGTAATGCTCTGTGAAGTTGTATTAAGTAAAATTTATTCTTTGATTGACCTCAGATTAGTTTACTTCTAATGATTTGCATCCACGTAAATATTTATTGGCACCATTGTTGTTTTGTGTTGGATTTGTGTAAATAATATTTATTTGTTGTTTTGTTTTTGACAACTCTTTTACTTGGTATGAGTGGTGAAATTGCCTAAGATATAAAAGCCAGCTTCTTTGTCTCACTTTGTAATAGGTGTCGGAGCAAATGTAATATGCAGCTCTGAATAAACTGATGACAATGGAGCAATTTCTGAGGATGGTGAATCCAGACTTGGAGGTGTGGACACGAGAACAAGTCCCAGTCTGCAGAACAGGCCACAAGTTTGGCAGAAGTATTCTCCGAATAAATCCACCTTGACTGCATTTGTTGCAGTCAAGTGCTGAGCCCCGCTGGTCGAAGTGACATTCGTACATCATTAGTTTAAACAAAGATCACAATAGCAACACATCGTGAGATGTTAGGATGTCATCTAGAAAAACTGAGTGAGAAGATGGAGAATCAGAAGGAGCCCGTTTTGCGATTTAAAGAAGTCACAGACTGTCAGAGAAATGTATTTCTGCATAAGAAAAACAGTCATCTCATTAGAGAGAGAAACTTTCTGGTTTTAACAGGTTTTACATTTTGTTTTCTTCCATGGAATGGTTACTTTATCAGTATTTCATTATGTTAGAAGTCTTTTCTTATTCTGTTTGTGAGAAAAGGAAACTGCTACTATCCTCATATCAACTGTTTTGTGTTTGATATGAGTCCTGCAGATGCCTGACCTCCACACTACAAATTCTCATACATCAGCTGCATTATGATAGTGGCATAACAAATAACATAATCTACAAGTACTGCATGTACATGTCTCTTTGCTCACTCAGGTGTTATTCACTTCTGCTGACCTGCATCTTTTACATTTCTGTAGCACAGAGTCTTCCCTGTAACATGATCTCAACTCCATACTGACATCAGTTTTTTTCTAGTATCTTTGCTCTGTTGGACATGAATTTTCACTGTCTAAAATTAAGCACACAGTGAAAACATAAAACAGATACAAATAGATAAACCAGTGGTTAATTTTAGTATTTTTTTTTTCCAATAAGGAAACAAAACAAGCTTTAAATGTACTGCATATATAAGGAAATATTTAGCAAAATATGAGCTTTGATAAAATAAAAAAAAGACTAAATAAGGTTATAAAAATGTAAACAAAGCAATATGTTTTATGTGATTTCGGATTGATAAGACATATTTTGTCTTGAAGAAAACATTAATATTTTGCTGTCTTTTCAGAACAGAGAACCAAGAATGCTACATGTTCCCCCTGTTGTAATATTAGCAGATCAGGGAAAGACTTGCTCACCAAACAAGTGAAAATTAAATGTGCAAAGTGTGCACTCTGTAGTAAGATATGATGGAATTTTCACTTCAGACTGCTTTCACCAGAGGCTCATTTAGAATTCAGTTTAACCTCATGTTACAGGAGTGATAAATGTGATTTTATGATTCAGTAATTTCTATGTTCTTCATCAACTATGATTGTAAGAGTTATAGTATTAATACAGTGATGTAACTGTTTAACAATTGACTTTATTTGAATAATGTTTATTTTAGATGCAAACACAATACAGTAACAATACTGTAGGCTGTTTGGTTTTTATAGATTTAAATAACATATTGCTATTCAGATGTCACCATGTTGTTCATGCTACATTGCATTCTGGGTAAATTACATATGCTAGGTCCAATTGCACTAGCTCTATCCAGCCAAAACAGAAATGAGTAACATCCTTAAGTCTTTTTAATTTGAACTGCAGAGCATTGAAATCAATGGGAATGTAGAAATCACAAGAGGTGATGAAGATGATGAGAAAGAGGACAGAGTTCGCCGTAGGAGCTGCTGCCTTCAGCTTCATAAATGAGAAAATGAATGACACATACCTCTGGTCGGACTGTGTGATCCGGTAAGCACTTCTATAGCTCTGTGTCCGGTTCGGCAACAGTTGTTTAGGGTCCGATCTTGGTCCGGTCAGATCGGTGGTTTCAAATTCAGTATCAGTGGCAGTAGCATTATCTTATCTTTCCCACTGCGCTCTTCTTTTTTTCATGTGAGAAGCATCCAGATTCACCTCACTTTTTTTTTTTTAAATTAGTCAATAGTGATGCAGTGTGGCATTATCTAAAATTACACCAGTGAAACGCAACATGATTAACAACAACTCAGGTAAAGTTAGTCTGCCTGTGTTTATTCCGAATGGATCTAATGATGTCATCAACCCATCAACGATAAAATGGCGACCTCCATGGGTAAAGACTATACCAAAAGATGTACATTTTTGAAGTAATTATAAGATGTAGCATATCACAGAAAACATTTTTAATTAATGGACAAATTACAAAATATTTAGGAGGATCCCTTGAAGTTACTCAGTACCACTTCCTGAGATAATTTATGGAAACTGATTGAACTCAACATGCAAACAAAGTGTACATGTAAAATAAATAATAAAGCATGACTTTGATTACAGCACAACACATAGAATTACACTTAATGGATCTGCCCTTATGGATCCGGTACATTGTCACAATACCTAATCTAGAATTTCTTACAATATCTGGTTTGATACAGTTATTAATATTGCATTGATGCATCTCTAATACAGACAGTAGATAGACTGATAATTCCAAGAAGCCTCTGCTCCAATGATTAGCAATTTAAGAGAGTATAAACAAAACTGCTCAAAGTGTATAAAAATCAAAACAAAAAGAACCAGAAATTTCATCAAAATACAACAAGCAATGCACACACGCCCTTACCATCTCACTGTTCATCAATTCAAAATCATGGATCAGAGCAAATCAGATTTAAATCTTAGGGCTATTGATTTTGCACCTCCATTTGGATATGTTTGACTAAAATATTTCAGAACATTTACAACTCTGTCAACCACAGGACAATAAACATGTAGCCTGAATATCGTCAGCTTGGGACAGGATCCACGTACAGCAGAGATGTTAAAACCTCTTCTGGTTTTTGCTAGCAGTTCTGGAGCTAAATGCTGCTGACAGGAAAGCAGAGCAGCTTTCATCGCTGGCAGCTTCCCTCCTCATTACGCATTCCTCACATATTTCTGTGACTATACTTGGCTGCGGCGTTCTGCAAAGATACAGAAACATGAATGATTGCAAACTTTTCGGGAGGCGGAGGGTTTGGCACCTGAGAGCCATCCCTCCTCTTCCTCTTCCTTTCTCTTCTTCTCTGGGATGTAAATATGGGACAGTGAAAACAGGAAGTAGGGTCTACTGTGTTACTCAAACATGCTGCCTCTAATTTTAGTCTCACACACACACACCCGCCATCCAGCCCCCTTTTCCTTCAGTCCAGTCAGAGGACATCCCTCTGCAACCGGCCGCAAGGAAACTGGGGGTCAGAGAGCAGGCCTGAGCTCTTCCTCTGCAGACCCTCAGTATGCATGACATGACTGCAGTGAAAACACTTTATGACTTGGAGGTAAACCACTCCGCTGGTAAATGTCAAAGGCAGAACTTTGGAATTACTAATGTGTGCCTGCAATCATAGGCGTCTGAAGAAATCCAGTTGAATGTCAACAATTCTCCTCAGGTTTGAGTACAGACGATAATTAAAGTAGCATTTCTAGATTCTCTATTACTATGATTCAGATTGGGAAATTGTAATACACAAACCTGCTTTGATCTGGAGCAGGAGTGTTCAAAGTGTGGCCCCTTCGCTGATTCTGTGTGGCCAGCTAGAATAGGTGGTTCTTTGATGGAGACATTTTTTGTATCGAAATCAGAAAAATTATGCAGAACTGGGTACAAAGTGGATAGAAGATGACTATGAAGCATGGTATATTTGGTATTTCCATCAATCAGGATTAGTGGAATGCATCAGCCTACTTTAAGACTGCATGTGGTTTGAGATGAATCTGTGGTTATTCTTTACAATGGATGAAAAAGTCTTAATTCTAGCTCAAGTCATGGATTCAATTCCCTTTTGAAGTATTTAAAAGTAATCATAGCTTCCTGATTAGACCGCTGGAGTCGACCAATCAATACATAAACTCATAATAAAAGATGTGGCAGCACCACGCAAAACTGATGGAGATGCATAGATAAAGTGTCTGAGTTTTGAATTTCTTTTCTTTAGTCAGTTTCATAAAGATCCTGACGAATGGATGGACAGACAGATTTGAGCATTTTTATGTAAAATTACCCATGAAAAACAATGATCTACAAAGAAAAATAAAGTTGTATGCAATAATTTATTGCTACAAAATGGGTGTACACTTAAAAGTTTATCACAAAAAAATGACTGCATGGTACAAAAGTCACAAATACACACAACTATTATTCTTGAAAAACATACCAGTGTGAAAATGGTATCTTTGGGACACCAGTTATATAACAAAGTGAGATTTTTATCTCTATGCTGCACACAGTAACTACACTTAATATTTTTAATGTATCCATGCGCTCATGGAACAAATAGTGAAAAGAATTATGTCAAGAATTGGGGTGAGGTGGAGGTGAGGCAGACGCTTTGACCCAGGTAAGATGAGAAATGATGATAATTTAATG
>CAEFZY010012265.1:0-11390 GCA_903066815.1 Brachyrhaphis roseni
AGGGGCCTCCTTGCACAACCTACACCTTGGATCTTGTCTGGTGTGGTAGATCTGGGCCTCAATTGCTCTGGTGTTTATATATATATATATATATATATATATATAAAGAGTGAGATGGAGAGAGAGAGAGAAAGAGAGAGAGAGAGAGAGAGATACTTCAACCTGCTCTTTGAAGCTTCTCCAAATTAAATTCTTGACTGGATTTTTATGAATCCTTAAAAAGTTCATGTAAAGGAGACTCAAATATTTCTCGGCTTGGAATATTTCCCTCTATGTAAGAGGGATCTGTATAATGTATGAGTTTCACTTTCTGAAATGAGTGACAAAAACATTGAACTTTTTAACAACATGAGATGAGAATTACTCGGGATGTCTTTGTATGCCAAATTCTGACCCTACCATCTGAATATCCCATCGGAAATCGACGCTCGTTGGACCAGGCAGTAATTTCCTTATCTGGTCATTTTTGGTGAGATTGCGAACATTGCTACCCCAGATTCTTCTTAGTTGACAAGAGTGACACCAGGTGGTCTTCCACTGCGGTAGCTCATCTGCTTCCAAGTTTGACATTTTGTGGATTCTGAGATTGTATTCTGCAAATGACCATTAGAGATTCTCTTGCCTGTCTATGATTTCAAACCAATCTGGCTATTCTCTGGACCTATGTTATCAGCAAGACATTTTTATTTAAACAACTACCGCTCACTGCACTGGATATTTTACTTACATTCTTCATAAAATTGAGAGATGACTGGTTAATGAATTTCTATTTTGAATTTCGCAGACCAGTTCGTAGCACCAGCCACCATGTAATGTTCAAAGCCACTAAAATTCCCTTTTCTTTCTCACTTGTTGTGAATTGGCACTATATGAATACGCTTTTTTCAAATAGGCATGTTCAGACTTCAGTGCTAATAAATAACCCTTGTTCTCCGTTCATTGTTGTTTGCTTCAGATTAAATATGAAGTTCTTGAAATATTTTTCACTGCATTTCTGTAGTTTCTGCTTAAGATTACTTTTTGATTGAACATGCCATCTGATTTGATGTGGTTTATAAGCTCTAGCTCAACGGCATGCATCTTTTTTATTTACTTTGTAAATAGTTTAGAAACAAATTCTGAGATATTTTCAAGGTAACCCAATAGACACCAGCGGTATTTGTAGATTTAAGTCCTTTGATCTGGACTAACCTTGTCTGACGTGTCTATCTTTGTCTCTGTTTGTAAATGTGGAACTTTGTCTATTTGTAAAGTGATTTTTATCAATTATTTCTGTGCTTGCTGTGTTTCCTTTATCGTAATTACAAAAACACATATGTGTTATGTAAAACACATAAATGTTTTACATAAAATACTCCTCAGCTTGTTAAGCCTAACAACTGTTTTCATGTTTGCAGATTCTAAAAGAAAGACTAACTATGTGTGACTGTCTGTGAATGCAAAGCATTTTGATTTTATCAGCTTTGGAAATTATTGTAAGGTGTTGGGAGGGAGGAGACTCTCCAGAAAATTAATTTTGGTTGAGCAATTATTTTGGACTGTTTCCTTTTTTCTCCCCATAATTTAGAAACAAAAATTTCCATAAAGATGTACAATTAAAATATCAGATTTTTTTTGGATTATTGATCCAAAAAAAACTGCATTATTTCTCTTCTCCCAAAATCCCAATATTTATGTAAACCAATATTTCACAATATACAATTTAAATTTTCAACACATTACAGAATTAATTGTACAATTACATTAATTGTACAATTGTTAGGGTTATTTCATGAGGACGTATAATATGAGTAAGTTATTTAAGTCAATATTGTATCGATTTAAGTAGAGGAAGAAGTCTACCAAAATAGTTGTTGGTCCATTTAGAAGCCAATCTTTCCTCATTGATTGCTATGGCAACCGAGCTAAGCAACATAAATTTTTCTGTGTGTTTACTGTATTAAAAGAACCCACAAGACGTTTTCCATTTAAAGAAACTACTCAACCATTGTTCTGCAATAGCAAGCTGCTGAATAAAACTTCTGAGCTTTACTAAAAATGTATGCTGGCAATCAAGGCGCTAAAACAAACAGCCCACTTCTTTTTGTTCATTATCTTTCTAATGTTGTTTTAAAAATAAAACCGACCACATAGGGAACAAATATCTAACTATGTCCCTAGTGCCTGAAGCCAAATATCACACTTTATTAGCTGTGAAACCCCGCCCCCCCCTCAGTAATTTAGAGTACAGGGACATTGTCCAGATGATGAAATTAACACTTTAAATGGTGCCAGAAATATCACTGACATTTTTCAAGAAAAAAGGTACTTAAATTTAATCCAAATAATTTCTGTGGGAAGAAGTGCCAGGTCCATGTTACTGTCAAGGGGAGTATATTTTGGCTTTTCGTGTGAGATGGACGTGTCATATTTGGTTTTGGTGGGGACCCAATTGCAGAGACCAGGATGTGGTGAATAAAGTGAATAGCAGAAGACAGGAAAAGTCTGGTGTAGCTGCAGCTGAACCAGTGAGTTTTTATACGGTGGAGTTTGATTACTAAATGCTACACAAGTTTGTAAAATGCAGAGGAACAACAAGAGAAACTAGGAAGCTGATTCACTGAAGGAAAGAAGAAATACTAGTGAGCCATTGGACCATAAGATGCTACAAACAGACCAGCATTACCAAACCAAACTCAAAATCCTACAGATCTCTAAAAAAAAAAAAAAAAAATATATATATATATATATATATATATATATATATACACAGTATGTACAACACTGCCTGAAGTTCATTCCCATCATTACTTCTCCGGTATATCTGGGATCAACATCATTGTGTATTCCAGAGCTGTTGGTTTCGAGTTGCTTGGGGGAGTTTGAGAGCACAGAGGCAAGTTAGCAAACTGTTGGAGCACTGGTGTAAATGATTCATGTTGTACAAGCCGGCACGTTTGTGTCAGCGTGGATTTTAAAGCAGCAGCTGAATGATGTCCTATAGCTCAAGGTCTGGAGTCCCTGAGTGGATATTACACCTCAGGTTGGTGCTATTAATGAGGAGGAAGTGATTTTCCTCAGCCTCTGGAATGTTGTTCACATATGTTTCAGGAGAGTTTAGATGAAATGTGTCATTACAGGGCCATTAGTCCAGGGTTGATCAAGCCACTGCAAAGCCGATGGTAATTTGCTCAGGGACAATCTATGCTGGGACTGTGTAGGTGCATTGGCAGTTTAAAAAAAGCAAAAACACACCTCTCCTTCAACTTCGTGCTCTTACTCCTTGCTTCGCCGGCTTATTCCCTCACCTTCCTATTATTTGTTTATCCTTTTTTTCTCACCACGCCTCTCCCTGCGCGAGCTCGTATTTTAACACAGTCAAATGTCGAGGAGATGAAGTGGCAGGATAAGGTCGCAGCGTATGTACAGATTCTCATCGAGGCTTAATGAATACCATTAATTCAACTGGGGGAATTGTCGGGATGGTCATGGCCTTTGTCCAGTCATGATTAAGCGATGCTATCAGTTATCAATCATAATGAGCTTTTGAAGCTGTGGGAGGGGAGTGCTAGCTTTTGAAATAATAACATCTTGGGATCACGATTGAGGGAAGGCCAGACACCTATCTGTCTCAGCCTATTTATATGTGATAGGCTGGAAGTGGGAGGGAGCAGAGGTCTGTCTCAGGACCTCACTGCTTCCCATTGTTTTGGTGAAAATATCAACACCCAGGCATGTTTGTTTTGAGAATATGATGGCGATATTTGAGAATATTTCATGCAAGATGTCACACTGTGTATCTATATCAACTATGCATGCACAATACAGTCAAGTCCAAAGCTATTCATATCGCCGGCAGATTCAAATTTCAAATCATTCTCATTCAGCCATGAAGTTTGTTTTTGATAGCGAATGAGACAAGTATCTCTCATGAGATAATAACAAAAACAAAAGACTAAATCAATTCTGAAAAACAAGTATTTTCACTAAAATGTTATGACTAGCATGTCAAACATTATTTACATTCTCATTTATCGATGGAAATAAATCCTTACTTATATAGCAGAACTCAAACTCTCCTTAAAGTTGCTGGTCAGCTATTTGTATGTTTCACCGGCTATTTTGATAAGCCGATGAAACATACCGGCTTATCAAAAGCCGGTATGTCTTTTTCTGTACTTACAAGAATCAAAAACATGCAGGTCGGAATTGTAACTTCATCTTCCTTCTCCCAAGTACCAAAACTTGACTGACTTTCCACTCATGATTTTCTCTTTCTTGTCACCTCAGCAGTGCCCCGTCCATTCCCTGATGCACTTATTGCGAATGCAGCATCTGTTGGGTCGTTGCCCTGCAGATTTAAATAATTCACACAAAGCACAGTATCCATTCAGTTTTTATGAGCCCCCCGTGGCAGTTCAAGGCAGTTCGGTCTGTTTATATCCCCGTCTCCCTTGTGTGCCATCATCTCAGTCTTTCTTAATTCGGCATTTGGTTGCAGTCCGACAAAATCCATCTCCACATTGATCTCTCTTTTTTTTATTAACAAGCATTAATACTGATACAAGGTTGAACCTTGTATCAGAGCTGCTGTCTTTTTATCAGCTTTATGGCACCTTTTTTTCTGCATATGGTTCAAGATTAGAAAAACAAAGGCATATTCATGGCTGGCTCATGTAATCAGGGACACACAATTCATCAGACAACCAACAGAAACAGGACAGCTGAGCAGCACTGCAACAAGCCTGGAGTAATGCACCCATCTCATCTCTCTCATAACGTTATTAAAAGTTTAGGCCTGGAGGCCATGAAGGTTTAGCAGAGGATTATTATTTCAAGCTCTCTGGAAAATAAATCAATCTTTTATCAAAGTCCACAGTCCCCACGAACTGCCTAATCAAATTGAACAGTGTTCTAGGCAAGTATCCTGCTACTCCTCTATTAAACTGAGCTGTAGCTGAGGGAGATGGCTCAAAAATAGCCTCCCTCATAAGACACGGTTGTTATGTGCAGACAATTGAAAAATCCTATAAATCTGTAAAACACTTTTCCTGAAGCGCTCCGCCTTTGAAGTTTCTCTTCTCGTCATTACCCGCTGAGTGAATAAAATGCCTTGTGTTGAGGGAAACGTCCGAACCGTGTAAGGTATTTAAGCATTTTACCCCACATAGCACCTGAGCCTCCGTGTTTAATATTTTGATGCAAATTTGTTGGGCAAACCAATTTCTTTTGTTCATAAATTTGTGCAATGTCATTTTTCTCCTCCTGCAGTTGCGCCTCTCGCTCAGACTGATGCCGCTGTCCACTACCTGTGATTGGACGTGGCTGTCTTGCAGCCTTGGCACTTTTATTGAACTGATCCCTGTTGAATAGCCCCCCTGTCAGCGGGAGAAGCCGATGAAGTGTTTTTGCCTTTATGGTCAATGCTGGAAACGACAGTCAATTTGGAAATAAGCTGATGAGTTCACTTGAAACAGCAATTCCCCTGAATTTAGATGAAACAGCGCTTACATGACATGCACCCTTCTTTTATTTTTTTTTCTCTCTTGATGTCGCCAGTAGTTTCACTTTAAATTATGTGAAAGGTTTCGCTTTAGGACAAGGAATGCAAAGCGTAACTCTTGGACTGTTTTTGATTTTACTTTTGTTTCTGACGGGTATCACGGCTTTGGGAGAATACATTATTATAAAAAGTAGATTTTACATTACATGCTTGCATCAGCGACATGAAATGCATTGCCTTCCAGGTTGATTATATGGGATGTAAGAGGGAAGGTAGGAAAACTAGATTTGTCTGTAGTGAAAATGATTTTTCAATAAAGGAAAACTTCTAAAACTTTTGCTCAATGCAAAAAAAACTTAAGACTCTACTGACCTTACACACATTAACTGCTAAAGTTTCTGAGAAAACATTCAGAAAATGACTGAGCCAGTATGGCTTGTTTGAAAGAGTTGACAGTACAAAAGAAAAGAAAAAAAAACACTATTGTCTCTGCAACAAATATGAGAGCATGATTTAGGTTTGCAAAGCTGCAGCTAAATGAACGACATAATCTACACAACAACAGACAGATGTGACCAAAGTAGAGATGCTTAATGCAAAGTGACATGTTGGTTAAAAGTTAATCATAGAGTAATCAAGAATACTTCATTCCAGCTGTCAGCTACGTTGGATCAGGGCTGATAATTTGATCTTGTTGTGCCTAGGGTCTTCCCCCCTTCTAAGCAAGCAGTTAATTCCTCTGTACACCTAAATGTCCCAATATTGGATCATGAATATGACGATGATCCTGAACACAGAAACAAAACACATTGACTAAAACGGTCTAGAGCACAACTCAACTTGACTGAAAGTGTTGCAGTAGAGAAACAGCCCCACAAATATCTATGAAATGAAGTAAAAACTCTAAATTCCTCCAAAACAACTCTTAAAGTTATACAAAAAAAATTATTCAACTTATTGTCACAATATTTGTTTAGTAATCATAGATTGAGATAGGCACCAGCAGCCCTCCCGACCCCACTAGGACAAGGGTGTTAGAAAATGGATGGATGGATGGATGGATGGATAGTATCAGTATTTATTTAGAGGATAATGTCTATTCAAAATGCTACTGAAATTCTAACAAACTTCAACTTTCAAAGTTGAGGTTTTTGAAGTCTGTGTGCATTTCTGATCTGTGCGCTACGACTGAGATCAATTAAAGTGACAACTGTGCTCACAACTTCGGTTTGCACACACAAAGCATGACTACACCTCATGCTTTATATATATTGTCACTGCAACCTTGCACGTGCAATTTAAAAGATTTGTAGAGAAACATTTTACAGTCAGGCTTGTAAATAAGTTTGAATGAGTAACGTGTATTGTGTGATGCATCCTAACCACATATGTGGACTACACACATGAAGTGTTGTGGAGGAACATCACTTCCTGTTCAAAGACCCGGACTGTGTCACTCATCGACTGTACCCTTGCTTCTACTTCAACCGTAATGAGCATGTTGCATCCGCTCTGTTTGTCTCATATAGGTTTGTTTTCTTTTTTTCCCTTTTCCCATTCTCTTGTTTAGAAGGTACATTTTATTTATCAGCTCAAGGGCTTGTCAAATTTAAAAAGCCGTGCTTTTATGCTACTGTCATTTGTGAATAGAGACATCAAACAAGCAACGCTTTACGTCCTCTCTTCTTCTACCTTTCATATTTGCTTACAAATGCGCAAGTGAGGTGTTTTTCTCTTTAGATGTCTCTGTGAATCGAGAAAATTACTTCTCCCACTCTCTCTCTCTCTCCCTTGTACTATCTTGGCCTGCACCTCTTTTGATTTCATTGCCAGAGTAGCGCCAGCGTAGCATTTTAAAACAGGGACGAGAAGGAGTTTCAGAAACGTAGAGCTGTGAATGAGCGATTTACAAACAAGCATAACTCTGATACACAGCCTGCACAAAATCAGAAAAAATAAAGTAGTTACCTTCAACAATGATGCATTTAGTTAATTGCTTAGACACACACGTTTAAGATTTTGAAATGTTTAAAGAATCGCTCTTCAAATGCTGAGTAATTTTGTTTTTTTTAAATACATATTTTTTTCAGGGAGTTAAAACTGTCTCCACTATACATGTATCTGAGCTCTTACAATAGAACAGTATGAACTTTAAATAAAAGTTTATCTAATTATGTTGTATGGTGAAGACATCCACTGTTAAGATTGGCTCATTGTTAAGGCCTGATTAAAAAACACACACACACACACACACACATTGTTCACAACTTACACATACGCGCTCACGCTGCGTTTCAAATATCTCTCCGCTTTGAAGAACTACATTTTGAGTCTTAATATTTCTCCTTGGGTGCAGGATAGACATAACTAAGTAATTACACAAGTGAAACAAGTTTTCATCAACAATATAATTTATTTGTCTGCATCTGTTCACAGTCGTGGTATTTGCAATTAACACAAAATGAATGCCATCCTCACTTGACTAGCATGACCACATCCCAGGCTAACAAATGTGTCCTACCACGACCATGTTGATCCCCCAAATTTTTGCATTTCCTTTCTGTCACAACCAGATTTTCTTTCCCTGTCTGAAGAGCGAACAAATTTGTGTTGTGAAACTACATCATCGATGAGACTTTCGGGAAAATGGTCTTCTGGCTCTTTTCCCTCAACATTTACTTTCCAGTCTCTAAGAAAATGAGCAAAGTTTCCATCAAGGTCATTGTCTTGGAATGTCCAAACATTTCTGCTTGCCTGAGTGTGGCCTGGAACAGTCTGCACATCTTTCATAGCTCTTCGAAGCCGTTTTGGAACATGTGTACAATATCCACATCTTCCGTACCTTGACTATTGGTCAATACAAACTTAAATATTACAAAGCTTGAAGAATTAAGTCAAGTATGAACTGAATTATCCTACACTTATTAGATTAAAGACAAGGTGTGTGATTTCTGAAAACTGTATCCCAGGAAGACAATGAGGAGATGCAGTTTTCCTCCTCATGTTGCTCCTGTGAACCCAATTTCATTTATTACAATTACCAATAAAAAATGAACCTGTGGATTGCCTTTTAAAGGCTCCTAAACATTCTGATAAACCAAACATAGCTACTAAAAGCTTCAGTTTGTTTATACAAAGTAATTATCTATAGACGCCAATAAATGTACTACTAGAGATTTTGTTTAAAAACATTTCTTAGCTTGAGATTTTTACACACACCCTTACTAGGAGCACCAATAATTATGGAGGGTGCTGTAAATGTCTCTTATATGCTTGATAACTGTACTGTGTTTGTTTTAGTCATGCAATTTTTCTCATGTAAAATAACATTTACGTTATTAGGCAATTTTATTAATGTAATGTCACGGTAGTGGTGTTTCCATTCAGCTGCCACTTTGCTACTGGAACACCTAAATAATATGTCCCCTAAGGAAGAATAAAGGAGATCACTATTATGTTCTAATATTAAAGCATATGCAGCATCACTGCAAAGCATTTTGACTAGCTTGTTTATTTACTTTTTTATGTTAATTGTTGAACAAGAAAGATTTGTGAAATGGTGCAAGGATCTAACAGCCACATGCTGATACCTGAATGTCTGAGTTATGATGTTAAAGAACATTGGTCTGTTTTCAGTCGATCCTGAAAACTAGACGGGGAAAGAGCTGAAATGATCTCAACACATTCCTATAGCATTTCTGGAGATTTAGTGTATGCTAGAGAGACAAGGACTGTGTTTTATAGAGTCATAATATTTCAATCTCATTTTCATCTCTTCACCTTTACCAGTCGATCAGTAGATCGATTTAGATCTACTGATCTATAGGTATAGATTGTGCAAGTGTGTTAAAGACTTGATTCGTGCACCAAATGTGTTGCAAGAATTAAGTTATGACTTTGTAGTTCATGTTGGTGAAATAATAGTGTTCTATTTCTTAGACTCCAAAAGTTTGAGGTCCAAAGTTTACCTAAAGACTGTGTGGAGTTAGCATAATCTGCCTTCGTCTGCCTTTGTTTGCGCTTCTTACACCACATATGTGTAAATGTATGTTTTTTTTCATCTCTGTCTGTGATCCTCTGGTGATCTCCCCAAGCTGTTCCTTACATCTCTCTCCTCGACAGCTGGGACTGGCTGTGTCCTCTGTGTCCCTGAACAGAATGAATTCGGTATGAGGAAAAGGATTCATTTAAAGTGATGTTTGATCAGTGGTCTAGCCTCAGCCTGGCTTGAAAAAAAGGAAAAAAAAAACTCATTCTAAGTGCTGAGCAATTACGTTGTCACAGCAGGAAAAGTGCTAAAAATACATTTTTAAAAAGGTCAGTTTTTTTATTTTTTTGCTTGTTTTCCAAAACTATGTGATATGCCTGGAATGTTTTTAAAATTACACTTTCTTCATCTTTGAAAAGTAATTTTTGCCGTCTGCACTGTGAAACTGAAAATTGCCCCGGGTCCAGTGAATGTGACTTGGAAAGTTTTACCCTGAAGTGATGCTGACAGTAAAATGCATGACATCAGTTTACCGAACAGTGTTAAAGTCCCCAGAGATTGAGGCCCAGCTGTTCAAGTTTTTAAGGTTCTAATTTGTTAACTTGCTTTCACTCACACAGAGGAGACTTGTAGTGCAAAGGTCACATACGTCATAGAAGATAAAAGTTGCCTAGCATCATTTTAGCCTCCATCCATCACACCACCATCTCAGCTCTGCCCAGTGAGGGCAAGGACACCAGAGGGAAGTTGACATATTCAGCACAAAACCAAAATGATGCACAATAATCCAACAAGAACCATATAGGTGTGTTTTAAAAAAATCTCTAATTAGAGAAGATCTGTGGTTCTTAAATTGAAGACCACCACTTCAGTAAATACTACATCTTCCAAGAACCAGCATATGGTGAAATATTTTATAACATTGCAACAACACTTTTTCAGTTTGTTAAGTGATAAAAACAGAACAAAACATGGTAAATCCATGGCAGCACGCAATTACTATGCAATTTTATTATGAAGAAAATTAGCAGTGAACTTCAACGAAATTAATTCTGGAAAGCTTTAGGTTTCTCTCCAACCTCGATCTCAAAATCCAAGATGGCTATCTTGTATATTCTATTTAAAACATTAAAAAAAGGTTTACCCACAATCCTGACAATGTGTATCTCAAAGAAAATGTACCCACATTATACAATCTTCACTACTGTAGACAGCAGCGGAGTCTGATATGAGTAACATTGGCAGCACACATTGTTTCTGTTTTCTGCATTGCACCAAAAGCTGCTGTCACACAAATTATCTGAAAGTTGTTGGAGCTTTGAATGCTGTTGACCAAACTTCTCTATTATTCAACACTATCAGCACAGTAGAAAAACTCAGGAACAGCTTCGTATTAAAAATACGAACCTTAAACATCATTAGAAGCTACTGAACTTAAAGCATGTATTTAATAATTTGCACTTGTTTTATCAGACAAAGCTACACACTGGCCAGAATTGGATGAAGTTTTATGATATAGATTTTCATTTTTACGATATTTTCAAAACTTCTGCCACAAGATGTTATTGCGCCTCTTATTGGATACATGTTCTAAACCATGACCTTGCAAATGTTAAAAGTGCAGATTAGCTAGGTCAGCAAGGATGAATTCTAACGTTGTTCTTTTTTTTTTCTTTTCTTCAGATGACTTTTTTTTTTAACTTCCAAGCTTTTTCCCTCCAAGTGGCTGGGCAGTTCTGTCCTGCTGAGTGCTAACATAGCTTCAACTCTTCAAATGATGATGGAAATACTCTTGAAGCAGCCTTAATTTGAATTTGTGGCAATAATCTGGGCTCACACAGACAATTTCAGTTGCAGTACACATTTTTGTATAATTCATATTTAAGAGTTTTCCTTTTATGTTTTAAAGGTATCTTCCAC
>CAEFZY010012274.1:0-28706 GCA_903066815.1 Brachyrhaphis roseni
GTCCATTCGTTTGCCTCGCGCTACCTGTGATGAGCCCCTGTGTTTCCGCTCAGCAGTGCTGCCCTGGTTTTTGGACTGTTTACCTGTTTATTCATCCATTAAATCATCATTCCGTATCTTACCTGGGTCTCTGGCGTCTGCCTCACCACCTCACCACACCACTTCATGACAGATTTGGCCGATTTTTGTGCTTTTAGACCATCTCCTATTGACTTAAATTCAGAAATTCTTATTTTATCCCAAAGGAAAATGAAATGTTGTTGTAACTCATATTCTCCAAGTAGTTTAAAGAGACAGAGTCATTGTGGATGGTGATGCTGTGAGCAACAAAATATTGTGGTAATTATTTTTTTCACACTCATGAAGCCCCTGAAGAATGTGCTCTGGAGAAGAACACCGTCCAGCAGTGATGGTATGACCACCATCACTGCTGAACTCACCATCCACCAGAATCAGTCCCACAGCATTATGCAGTAAAGCAACAGGCAAGCAAAGCAAGTAACTCAAAGACAATAAAATAAAATATATTTAAAACAAAGAAATGATCAAACATTTTGAACATAACCCAAAGAAATGTGCAGCAGAGTATAATTTTTCTTTTACATTATGTCCTTGTGTATTTGAGCACTAAAATCAGACTATTTACAACAAGTGACTAAATCTGTGCAACATCACAGATGCACAAACACCAGCTTAAATGTTAGTTATTATAGTGAGTAAAAATGTGCAAATATTAGCATATAAGTAAAAAGTTAGTTGGGAGCAGTGATGGTGATAGTCTAACAGCTGCTGGGAGGAAGGACCTACGGTACTAAGGATGCAGCAGTCTGGCACTGAAGGCGCTCTCCAGTTTGGTAACAGTTCTTCTGTGTACTACCCAGAAATCCCCGACTGCATTATTGCTACATTAACCTAACGGCTACATCTTAATGGAAAATGCATCTACGTTTTCAGTTACAAGACATTACTGTTTCTGTTTCAATATCTCACTGGCTGCTACAATTTCTGTAAAACTAACCAGAGTGGGTTAGGTTATAGGAAGGCCTAACCACACAAGTCTGGTCCTGTCCTAATCCTTGCCTTTTGTCGTTTAAATGATGTTGATGCGGGTTTGAGCAATGTGTTGTTTTGTATTTCCCTTTAAACACTACAGTAAGTAGCAAAGAAACCAAATCTTAATTCAGATTTTAATTCAGAAACTGAAAGGTGAAAGTTTCTAAAAGACAAGGGTGAAAATGTAAACCGGTTTTGTTTCACAATCTTCCCGTCTAATTGGTCCATCAGAGTGTTTTATCTGCAGTGTCCCTTTTAGTCTTGTTTACCTGAGTTTTGTTTGGTAGCAACCAAGACTGCTCTGGGTGTGAACGCTGACAAAACAGGAGTAATGACTGAATGCTCTGTAGGTCTGTCTTGTTTCTGCAGGCCAATGTGATGATAAGATCACTTTCTACATCTCTTTTTCAAGTGAATGCTGCGTGGGTGAACTGGGTTCTACAGAAACATGTTTCCTCATCTGAAGATATTTCATTCACACTCTAAGACAGCAATTTCTTGATAGCTACAGCTCAGTCGTGCCTTGTCAGGACCTAAAACGAAACATTTTATTTTAATCTAATGTTGGAAGTGCAAACAAAAGATTCCACCGTGTCATCATTTACTAAACAAAAATGACACCAAAATGGGTAAGAAGTGTTGTACAGTCATTACAGAGTGAGAAATGTCAATTATTCATCTAACAGCAAAATATCTAACAGGGCTCCTACATGTCTTAAACACTCTGGGAAAGTATGGAATTAGCTTTTTAACAATTTCCAGGTATGCAAAAAATACAATAAATATGCAAAAATGAATTATGAATCTATTTATTAGCCTTTCAAACTGAAATTAATATTTCTTTCCTCCCATGCAAACAGATTATGTCAGCTGTCTGGAAATTATGTTACTCCACTTATGCTACCCTGCAAAATGTTTGTTTGTTGGTTGTTCAAAAATAATTGAATAACTTTTTGAAAATAGTATCTTCTGCTGAGTATTAATTACTCAGTTGATTTATGCACAATGCAACACTTTGGTTAACTTTTAGGTGCAGGATTCAAAAAGGTCAAAGTACAAAAAAAATGAAACTACGACTACAACAAACAAAAAAACTAAACTGAAACTAAACAATATTTAACTATTAATAACTAAAAATTAACAAGCACACTAACCAATTAAGACAAAAATAAATTAGCCAAACAAAAGCCACAGTAAAATAAAACTAAACTATAATGAAAACATAGTGTTATAATAACCCAAGTTCAGGTTTATTATAACCCTGGACTTTGGCATGTTGCAGTCATGCAGTCAGCAATTTATTCTTCTTTACATCAAAGTATTCTCAAGTCAAACAGTAACACCTTGGCCTAATCTGAGTTATCCCAAACACAGCAGCAAATCTACATGGAAACAATTAGTGTTGCAGTGGCCCAGTCAAAGTTCAGAAATCTGTGGGGGGGAATACTTTTTGGCATTAATGTTCTATGTAGACATTACTGCTTATTGTAAAGTTATTGATCATTGACCCAAAACAGAGTTGGAACTCTTTAGTCCATCAGCAGAGGGCAGCAGCTCCTCCACTGCCCTGTTGCTGTGTATGGGGCTCCTAGAGCCTGAGCTGCCAGCTCAGTGCCTGCTCCAGAGCTGTAATTAGGTTGTGTGTGCGCTGATGTGGAGGGGAAGGTGAGCTCAGCAGCTACCAGGCCTCCAGGCCCAGTCTGTCCCTGGCACGCCATGGCTTAGACAGGCGAAAAACCAGCCGCTTGTTGCCTTACTCATTCCCCGACAGCCCTCTGAGATCAGGAGGAGCGTAAATCCTGTGCTGCTTCTGCTTCTGCTTCAGCTGCAGCTGCGTGTGACGGAAAGCACAGGCACGTCTAGCCATGTTGTTTAGTTTTTATAGCGGCTGGGTCAGACGTACAGCTGATTCAGCTCAAGTTCTCCTTGTGGTGAGTAACAGCAGCAGCGCTGTGCAGACACTCTGATAGCCCCGGGTGAATCCTCTGACTCCTTCTGCAGAGCTTTCACTCACTACGGCCCACACTGGACCCAATGACTGGGTCCATAAACTAAAGTAACCCGATCCGCTGTATTGGTGCTGATGTGGATCAGACACAATATCCTGTTTGTTTGCACCAGACGAGTCCTCTAACAAACCCAAAGAACATGGTGTTAACATCTCCATGCCTCCATCAGCATCTGTGTTTTGTCACCACAAACTTGCACATATGCCCGAGAAGAAGCTGGTGTTATTTTTCACACCTCCGGGTTGTCTGAACAGGCTTGTGCATTTGTCCTGATTGCAAGAACATGTTCACACGTTGCTAAGCAGCACTCCTCGCCATTAGGCACTCATCGGGTTCAACACCTCTGCGTCTTAACCTCACAGCAACTGTTTGGGTGTGGAGTCCTCAGGTGTGGCTGTTCATCTTTATTTAGGTGCACAGTAATAAAAAAAGAGACACTTCTTTGTGCGTTTCACCTGAAACGTTCTTCTAACAAGTCAGTGGACGTGTGCAGAAGTTGCACCCCCAACCTCTTCCTTCAATACACAGGTTTCAGGGTAAACATGTGGCACAGTGTGCCACTGTGCCCCTGGTATTGATATTGTAATTGCCCCTCCCTCCGCCACCCTTCCCCCCAGGGTCGGCTTGTCAGACTATCAGCTCTGTTTCAGGCAGACTGTTTGATTAACGACCTCATCTAACATCTGAGACCTGAGACATAGTTTGGTGGTTTGTGCTTTGATTTCACTTAAGTAGAATGACTCATTCGCTATGCAACTTTTTAAATAACTGCATACCAGACTAATTATACTCCATCTTGGGTTTTAACAATGTGTGCTTATTGAAGTCTAGTTAGACACATTAGAATGTCTATACAGCCTCAAATGCACATTAGTGATCACAGCAGTGCAGACAACGTAAACAGAACTAATCATACATTCTAGACCCGTTTTAATGTAAATTTGGGCATATATATATGTATATACACTGTAGGTCGGGGCCAGCATGAGGTTCTCATGGTATAATAGGTTTGAGTAAAAGTATTTGGTAAATGTATGTTTCTTGTATCCGAGGTAAAAGTGTAGGCAGTGTGCAGCAACAGGTGGGGGAGGAGCAGTATTGGAAAGACATCTGTGCACTTTAATACTTTCCATTGCAACTATTTATAGAACTTGAAACCATAGAATGGTATGATGGGACATTTTTAGGAATGCACTGATCTAAACATTTGAACCAAAGTAAATATCTGACATTAATGTTGTTGTTCTGGCCGATAATCAATATTATATATGTTTCACTGGCTTTTCAACACACTGAAAAAAACAACCACACTGCTGACGTCACCACTGTGTCTCTGCTTCACTATCACAGCTACATGAACAAGCAAATAGCACATTACCGAGATGGAAAAATAGCCACTTGTTAATATCAACGCGCTCTAATATTTATCAACCAATACATTATGTTAAAAAACATGACTAATATCGACCAATACCGATGTTAATCCTGATATGTTATCCTAACCCTAATATGTCAAGACTTATAAAATGTTCCTTATAGTCGGGCGTCTTATAGATCACTTAGATTTAGGTGTCAAAGCTGTAACAGCTTTCGCCTGTTGCTTATAAAGCTTTTTAAAATCCAGTTTTATTTTTGGGGAAACTGGAACAAAAGTATTCCAATATATTAAGGAAGAAATAGAATAATAATTTATTCCTGTATTAGGAATATTAGATGTATGTGTCGGTGTGCAGTTTTATACCATTTCATTGCATTAAAATCTTTTGATAAATTATTTTAGTAAATTCAATTTTAATGGGACTAGCCGATACAGATTTGTATTTTCTATTTATTTATGTTTTCAAAGGATTTTAATAAATCGAGGAAAATGTTCAACGGATTCCTTGATAGAGGTAGTAGTTTTAAATGAAGGAATTATATTAACATTTATATATTTGCATTGGTTGATGGTGGAGGTTTTTAATTTTAATCAATTTGATAAGTAGAACATGTGCGTAAGTAGAACATGTGCTGATCACTGATCCGAACTGAAGGGAAAATTGACTGACTCTATTATTTTTCCACCTTCAGATGTATTTGTTTCTAACTAAAAGTTGCAATCTTTGCCAGGCTTCACTGCACATGTCATCCCAGTTCCATGAAATAAACCCACATTAAATGCTCTGATCAGAGTCCGAGCAGCCATCCTTGATGATCCCCTATCTGCTTTGTTTACATCAGCTTCAGTTAGCAGTAAGATTTACCTGTGATCTTAAGAATTCTGACTAGTGTTTTTACTTTGTGTGGATGGTTCAACAGACCCTGTGGGCAGCTTCTTCTCACGTCCACATACGGTGAACACGTAGAGCTCCAGCAGCAGCTCCTCCCCTCAGCCTGGACTGCTGTATAAAAGCCCAGCCCTGCTCTGTGTGTCTCAGAGCAAAGTTTAGAGTATGTGTATGAGGGTAGCTGAGACAGCTGTCTCAAAGGGAAGACCATAGGTAGGGAGGAGGTGGATCAATTTATTTCGACTCAACTGTTACTTCCGTTTTTGTGGATTACTTGGAGCTTACTCACCAGGATTTAAAGGATTCTGTGTTTTTGCTGAAAGCTATGGTGGCTTACGATGAGCTGGGTAGCTTGGTGCCTATCAAACGGACTCTGCAAGTGACAGACTGCCAGAACCAAGCCAACAAAGAATCAGAGGTAAGGCAGAAAGTCACAGAGTACCAGTACTGAGACACTGAGAGTCCTCCTGTAAATGTTTGACTGGGGCTGCTTCACATGAAACCATAAGTGTGTGTTCTGTGTGTGACTGTGAGTGAATCAGTGCCTGACCCTGGTTTCTTATCACACTTGCGCACTGTACAGGTATATGAAAGGAGACTTTGGCCTGTGTGCCTTCAGATTCTGTGGAGCTCAGAGTTCAGTAAACTTTGTGTATTCCAAGTTTTCCCTTGGAGCTGGATCCCAGCAGGCAGCTCAGTCTTGGTGAGCTACAGTGAGATCAGGACAGTCAGCAAACTGAAAGCAGCACAAACAATGCAGCAGCAGGGAGGGGGGGTCGTTCTCCATCTCTACAGCCAAACAGTCATAGTTAGATTTTGACCTTTGACATCTGAAGATAAAGTGTGTTATCTCTGCTGGAAGTCTTACCCAACGCTGGTGTTTGAAAGCCAGGTGTGCCTTTCTGTGAGGCGTAAAAGTCAGCCTGTTCCTTCCTCCACATGTGGTTTCATTAACTGTAAATATCTTCATAAAGGGGAAGCTTCAAAACACATGATGATGCAAACCCTGTTCTCACAGGATTGCTAAATTTTAAAACAGTTTTCACTTGCTAAGCCAAACCCTTGAAAAGCTTTCCTATCATCTGTTGGGTAAACTCAGTTACATCAAAGGGCAAAACAGGAAGGGATGTTGAGACAGTCTGGGTCCTCTAAGAAGAGCTTGAGTGGCATTTTTCCTCTGATAGTGTCCACACAAAGGAAAAAAAAAACAAACAAAAAAAAACCTCCAGAATCCAGCCTGACAACCTGAAACTGCACAGTTAGGCTGACAGAAATAGCAACTTTTCTCTGCCTCTGGACTGACAGACAAAGAGCAGGACTAGTAGCCCTTTGTTATTCTGGGGCCTCCTTCCAAAGGACAGGAAGGGCAAAAAGCTCAGCACGCTTTTCCAATATTGACTTTAGAAAGCCACCATTTTTACTTGTACTGTTGTTTTCAGCCCTCTTTGTCTAGATTTAAAATGTGTTTTTTTTTCTGATATAAAAAGGCTACAAATTAGAGGCCAGCATGTCTGAACTCCAGAGGCCACAAACCGCATTTAAAGCAGCCGACACGCTGCATCTCTTTGTTGTCGCTTGCCAGAAGTACTGGAAGTTCTCAGGGGTCTTTGCAGGAACTCTGACCACAGCAGACTGTGTCAACCACAGCCAGAGCAAACCGAGCTGATCTGTTCCACAGCTGCCGCATCACCCGGAGCCTCAATGGCTGCAGTGTTTCCCACATTCGCTGAGCCAAGGCAAAAATCCACTTGGCATGAGTCAGGAGAAAAAACATCAAGCAGCTTCAGCACTCAATCAAAAAGAGCACATCACCATGAGAACCTCAGAAGGCTCTTGAAATGATTCCTCTACCGGCTCAAATAGTTCCTGCCCTTCTCCGACTCTCTGATTTCCTCAGCCTGTTGTTGTTGTTGGTTCAGAGTCGAGCAGCTCTTTTGCTTCTTGTAGCCTCAGGGCTGGGTGAGGAAGGGGGTGGGGAGTGGTCACCCAGCTCAGGTGTAAGATTGCTCTCACGCAAGGTTTGTTGGAGAGCTTGTCTAAACTCGCAGGTGTATACTCTGCTGTGCAGGCCCTGCCACTCTACACTGTGCAAGGCAGGTTGAGGTTTTCTGCTGGTTTGTTTGAGCTGCTCCACACCAGAGATGTAGCCGCTGTCAGGGGTACTGAAAAAACGAGAAGTACGTTTTGATGCATTCCTGGCATTTCTCCAGACCCCCTCCCCAGCAGATGAGCAGTCTGAAGGGTCTTTGTGCTCAGTGGACTGGCTTGGCCCTCCACTCCTCACATGATGGAGCCAACAGCTGCTGGAGCTCCTTCCTCCCCAGTATTTGTGTGTCAGCCACCGCGTCAGGCTGTCTGCATGGCTCCAGATCCTCCTCACATAAAGGATTTATAACTTGACTTGATCTTGTCTCTTGTAAATGTGGTTTGAGTTTCCTGCCAAGGTTTCACAGTTAGCAGGCCTGATTGAGTCGTTCTGTCTTGCTGCACAATGAATGAAGAAGACTTGCCTTTGTTGTGAACACAGCCAGACTAACCTGCTTTCCTTCATGTGTTTGTTCAGGAACCCAGCACCAAGCGTGTCCGTCCACACGGCAGGGTGACGTCGCTAGCCAGCCTCATCTCTCCGGTTAAAAATGGGGCCGTCCGGCGCTTCGGCCAGACCCTCCAGGTGAGCTCTTGTGACATGTGACTCCTCTTGCATGCAAGGAACATCGAGCAACATTGGTAACGTTTACCTCCTTTTCCTGCTCAGGCCTCTTTCCGGGGTGATGGCAAGTCGTCGGCCGTGCCCCACAAGCCTTGCAGCAAGGCAACGGCCCCCACACCACCCAAAAGAAGGAACAGCACCTTGTGGTCAGAGACGTTGGACGTCCGCCAGAAAGGAACCTTTTCTACACAGGAGATCAAGCGCCAGGAGGTGAGATTTAGCTCAGGAACACAGAAATACAGTAAAGGGATAAGACCGGGCAAAATGCCTGTACTCAGAAATCCAGGCAGGAAGGAATTCTAGCAGTACCAGACGAGTCTCACGAGTCTCTGTTGTATTTGTCTGAAAGTAGTGAACTCCAGATCTCAGCCATCCAGGCCTCATTTCCTCGTTTCTGTAAGCTCGCATAAACCTGACAAGCCAGGAACTCTTGCCCAAGCATCCTAGCTTGTCCTTCATGTGTCAGACATGTTGTTTTCATTAGCTTCCCCTCCACTGTTACATTCAGTCTGATGGAACGGCTTGCTAACAATCTCCCTCCTCTCTTCAGGCCATATTTGAGCTGTCTCGTGGAGAACACGACCTGATTGAGGACCTCCAGCTTGCACGCAAGGTTTGTTCTTTTTAAATGCTTTCAGGCAGAGGGAGGACATCTAAAAGCAAACATATTAAATCAAACTCTGGCAGGGCATCTGTGCAGCCGAGCCAGAAGCTATAAAAAAAAGACAAAAATAGTTCCTCCGCCTTTGCCTCGTACCCCTAAAGCTCCTCACAGAGCTATTCTTAGCAGCTGCTCCGGTCAGCCTGGCTGGATGTTGAAATCTGACCCGGTTGGCTTTTCTCTGCTCCTGCAGGCGTACCATGACCCAATGCTGAAGCTGTCCATCATGTCTGAGGAGGAGCTCACACACATCTTCGGTAACCTGGACGACTACATTCCCCTGCATGAAGACCTGCTGGCCCGGCTCTCCAAAGCCACAGGGTCTGATGGGACTGTGGGCCAAATTGGGCAGATTGTTATCAGCTGGGTAGGTGTCCTCTAATGCAGTGGTCACTGACTCTGTGTTTTGGATGACGGCCATCAGCTAAAGTATCTCTGCTTCTCCTGCAGCTTCCCAGGCTCAATGCCTACAAAGAGTACTGCAGCAACCAGCTGGCAGCAAAGGCCTTGCTAGACCAGAAGAAGCAGGACCGGCGGGTGCAGGACTTCCTGCAGCGCTGCCTGGAGTCTCCGTTTAGCCGAAAGCTGGATTTGTGGAGCTTTCTCGACATCCCGCGCTCTCGCCTGGTCAAGTATCCCCTGCTGCTGAAAGAGATCCTCAGGCACACTCCACCAGACCATCCTGACGCCGGGCTCCTGGAGGAAGCTGTAAGTACACACACCGGCGCTCTACAGGAAACGGCATCCTCTTCAGAGACTACCATTATCATAACCACTGCTCTGTTGTGTTTAGATCACAATCATCCAAGGCGTTCTTTCCGACATCAACATGAAGAAGGGAGAGTCCGAGTGCCAGTACTACATCGAGAAGCTGGAGTATCTGGACGACAGGCAGAGAGACCCTCACATCGAACAGTGCAAGAGTCTGTTGTGTCATGGGGAGCTGCGCAACAAGAGTGGCACGGTTAGCTAAACATTTACTCCTACACCATCCTTCAGAGAACTCGTCAAACCAGATCTCTGTTTTCAACACCTTTCTGTTTTGGTATTGATTCCAGAAGCTGCATGTGTTCCTCTTCACTGAAATGCTGGTCCTGACCCGGCCCGTCACAAGGAACGAGCGACAGTGCTTCCAAGTGTACCGGCAGCCCATCCCAGTGCAGGATCTGATGTTGGAGGACCTGCAGGACGGGGACGTCAGGATGGGCGGCTCTTTCAGAGGAGCCTTCAGTAACTCAGAGAAAGGTACGACCGATGTACCGACTGGACCGAACCAGACTCGGCCGGTTTTCACCTGACCAGTTCTGAATGCTACATCCAATTTCTTTTTGTTGTACTTCTCTAATTTTATATTCCCGTTTTCTCTGCAGCTAAGAACATTTTCCGTGTCCGCTCACAAGATCCGAGCCACTCCCAGTTCCACACGCTACAGGTCAACGACGTCTTCCACAAGCAGCAGTGGCTCAACTGCCTCCGCAGCGCCATCTCAGTCCACAGGCCCACGGGCGAGCCCTCCACGCCAAGTCCACACATGAGTAACGTCCACTCCAAGCGCCGCATGTCCTCCGTTTCTGCCATCATCCACCTGGAGGAGCCGGATGAGAACTGCCCACGGCAGACCTCTCAGTCCGCCCCCAGCTCGCCATGCGGCAGCTCCACGTCCGACTCCACAACTTCATCACTTTCCTCTCACTCCTCCTCCTCACTGGCCTCGCCGCTGTCAGTACCACTCTTCTCTTCATCATCACTCAAAAGCAAAAAGGACAAGAGGTCACTGGGTTCCTTAGGGAAGAGAAAGGAGACGATGGTGTGAAGTGAACGGGAGAACGGACTCCTCAGTGGACACTCTGATGTGTGTTGTATAGAAACAGAACAAAGAACCGTGGGACTTTATTTATGTGTGTCTGCGTGTGTTTGTATTATTCCAGCAGTGTTCTGTATTACTGTCCTCTTCGGCAGCTATGTACTAGTGCATCCCAACCATGCCAAGTATTGTGGAAAAAGTGCATGACTTGCTTTAAAAGGGAAGCATGGTGAAAACCAAAGCCAGAATTCACACATTGATCTGTGTGAGTCTGTGAAGAACGAGGTTGTAATCCAATCCTGTTTACTATTGATTTGATATTTAAACAATATTTTAGACCTACGTTGGGGCTAATTAACGTTTTACATTTTTCTATTTTAAAGTGTATTGTATGTTTTTGTAGGTATTGTAAAGCAGTACTGTTTTAGCTTGGTAAGGACGATGATGCACCACACAAAGCTAGAAATGAATCTGGGGACAGTTTTGATGTTGAGACATTCCTGAAGCAGCAGAACACTGCTGTTCTCACCTGCAGAGGCATTAATTTAAACCCAGAACAGATCTTAGTTTCTCACTAAGAATCATAGCAATAACAATCCAAGGTCTATTCAGATCTGAGAAGAAATGATGAGTTTTGTTTTCAAACAAAATTTTGAACTGAGCCATGTTGGGTTTTTTTATAGCTGACTTTTTAAATGAAACAAACCACTTTTCAGTGGATCATCTTGCATGGAGCTTTAGTTGTGGACGCTGCCTGCAGCATCATGCATGGAGAACAGTGGAATATGGAAAAGAGATGATGTTTTTAAGATGAAGATGAATTGTGACGAGAAGAGAGATGACGGGTAAAGTTTTGTTTTGGAACTGAAAGGGATCATTCACCGGGGAAGGTGAACTGTCGGATGTTGAAAGCTTAAAGGAAGTGTGAACGATGGACGAAGTACGTAGGGGAAAGTAAAGGATGGAAGGTTTTTGTAAGTGTGAAGAAGACGTTTTGGTTGTTTAGATCTAAACCAAAGAGGAAGAGGCAAATTGTTTGCCATGAGTTTTTATGTAATTTAAAAAACAATAAAGATCGGAGTAAGATTTGAAAGTGAACTTTGGATTTGATGTCATTTTTATTCATTCTTGCTTCACACAGTAAAACATATGATCTAAGATTCCATGATGGAGAGAATGAGACCCTCCCCTTATTTGGCACCCAGAGGAAATAAATAGTTTACACTTTTTTATTCTTTCTTTATAAAAGTCCTGCAGGCTACTTTTGCCCGTTTTCCCTGTCTAAGCTGAATAATATTTTTTGAAACGCAATTGTGGTTACTGAAATTTTATAATTTTAGCAACAATGCAATTTTAACTAACAGCAATAAAAACACTTTCTCACCAAGGTGAGCATCCTTCATATTTCTGCAAATATTTCTTATCTTTTCTTTGGATAACACTGAAGATCTGACACTTTCATGCGAAGCGTTTCATCCATTTTTATAACTGTGTAAAGTTGCTTTCCTCTCAGAATCACCCAACAGTCATTAATGTGTAAACAGCTGGCAAGAAAAGTGAGAACGGCCCAATTAGCCATTTTGTCTCCCCTGAATCATGTTAGTTATTACCATTAAAAGGTTTCGGGTGTGAATGGGGAGCCGGGGTGTTCACTCTGGTGTTATGGAAGTTCAACATGGCTCCTCACTGCAAAAACTCTCTGAAGTTCTCAACACAACAATTGTTGCTCTAATTCAAAGTTCCTCAATTCCACTGGTCAGACAAACAGCCCTGCATGTTTTAGGTGTTATCCTTCTGCCACACACCTGACTTGAATAAGTGGGTGATTATCAGGCTTCTTCAGCACTTGATGGCATGCAGAGGAGGTCATGCAGTCATTTGAATCAGATGTTCTGAAATAGAGAAACATATAGAATATTCTGGTCAATGGTCAAGAGAAACTCTGCTCTAAAGCCAGGACCAGTGGTTCATTGGGACAGGTTCTACTCTACAACCCAAAGGTCCGAGATAGATTTTGACCTTTGACATCTGAAGGCACAGTGTGTTATCTCTGCTGGAAGCCTTACCCAATGCTGGCGTTTGAAAGCCAGGTGTGTCTTTCTGTAAGCAGTTAGTCATCCTCTTCCTTCCTCCACATGTGGTTTCATTAACTGTAAAACACATTGTGATGCAAATCCTGTTCTCACAGGGCTGATCAGTTAAAGACAGAGCAGGATCTCCTCCCTTTCAGTTCAGCATTACACAGTAGAGTCAGAAAATGATTGTGATGAGCGCTAACTAGAGGGTGAAACAAGTGATGATGGGGATGATGACGGCCTTCAGAAGCAAAACCAGTGTGACTCTACTAATATTCCTGTTTGATGTTTTCTCAGGAGATTTGTGACCAATCAAAAGGTGTTCTGCTGCTGTCACCTCAGTTATGTAACATGCCAGATCAGCTAGCATGCAAACTGACCGCTAGACAGTCAGTAGACACAGAGTGCAGACATAGGGGAGGATTTTACCATTTTACTTATGCCTAATTGAATCAGATAATCTCTTTTGTTACTGAACGTATTTTAGTAACGATTGTGTAGTGCCGTACAGATCATGTTCTACAGGCAGTCATGGCCTGGCTTGCAGGTTAAAGTGGTAGATGATGCAACAGTTTTATGGATATCAGAAGAGTTTATAGCTGATTCTTAAAAATCACATCTAGCTGTTCCAGTCACCTTGATACTCTTCATGACCTGCGCACAGGAGCTTTTGTCAAATCTTATTTGTGGATTTTCCTATTCACAAATTTGTCTGTAACTCTACATTATTGTGACTTTTTGGACGGAGTCTGCAAAGTAACCAATCCAGGAGCACCATTCTTTCCTTGTCACTGATTGGCTTTGTTTCCCAGGGCCAATAAGAATGTGTTAGCTTCTGCCTTGGTGCTCAAATGGTTTCCACTGTGCATAGTAATGCACATAAAGGTAAATCTGGTGTTGGAACTATTTAAACTGGCATCCATAAACACATTCAACCCAGAACGTTTTTGTTGCAGTTAACCTTTAACTGCACAATGTATTTAAAAGAATGTTTGCAAACTGTTCCACCACTTTTATCTGTACAGCAGATTGTTTTATTAGTGTTCTAATGACATTGCATCTTTTATCTTACGATCTGTTATTGGTTGAAGTTGAAAGTTCATTTCAAAGAAAGGCCGGGAAATATTCCAGAACTGTTAACCAGCCGGAGAAGCTTTTAATCTGACATTTTAATGTCGCAATAAAAAATAAAAAAGCTTTTACATTTGTTCTTCATCCAAATGCAAATCTGATGTTGTTTTAAAATGGTCGGCCCAGTTTATTATTACAGACTAGATGCTTTTATGGAGAAAAATATATCTTTCATCAATAAAACAGTAACATCAGGATTGTTCTCCAGCTGGACTCTCAGCAGCTCGTCTGAGAGAGATGTGGCTCAGACCAGTGACTGAAACTGCTGTCAGAGATCCGTCACAATATGTCCTCTGATACTGAAATAACTCCCCAAACACACCCTGACAACCTGCAAAATGCTCTGTTTGCACCATGAACGATCACAATAAGGTAGAAGCAGAAACCTCCCGGACTGGTCTGACTCAGTCACTGGTTTCTCACTACAACACGGAGGAGCCAACACCTTTCGCCGGACATACTTGGTTGTTGAAACAATGAGCTGGACAGGAGTATTTCACCACGAGGGTCAAGTCAACATAGTTTTCCGCTTGAATGGACTCCTGTCTTTTACAGGGTTCTCTTAAAAGGAGCCATCTCTTTTGGTTTTGAGAGACAAACGTTTGGAATGTGTTATGTAATGGGAGCTACTTGAAATGACAAGCAGAAAAATAACTATACACTCAAATTACTGCAGTGGACTTGACTTGGTTTCACCACAAACAGAGAAGCTGGAGTTACTTCAACCCCAAACACGGCAACTTCACATTGATCAATAATTAATGGAAACAAACAGTATAAAAGTTAACATTTACATTCACAAGTAAAACAGAAAATCAGTCCTAAAGACAATAATGTAAAAATTGTTCATTACAGGGAAATTTTTTATTTGCTCATTTGAAAGTGTAAAAAGACAATAGCAACAATTCATAACGAATGTTTGGTTTTATTTTACCAAAACCAAACAACAGCCACTTCAGTTCAATCATCTTCAAACTGATCCCAGCTATCAAACAGTTCATTGCTTTCTAACTTGAACTTTTTAACTATTTAAATTAGTTCAAATGTTTCAATCTCAGCTGATTTCATTAAGTCATTGACTTGCAACATTCACTCCTCCTGGACAAAGAGACACATTATCGCTTGCGCTGTCGTTGACTTTACAGCAATCCCTCAGAACGAGCATGCATGCAATTGAGAGAAAAAACTCCCCCTTAACAGGAAGAAACCTCCTGCAGAAGTTCATGAAAATGAAAAAGTAAGTTGCTCTAGAGGGAGAGTGATTAGTTGACGGCAGCGTTAGCTCAGCCGATGCCCTTCTCCATGAAGGAGCAGCCAATCGGAACGCCGGTCCATTGTAAGCTTCTGAAAGAAAATAACTGAGAAAACATAAAGTTAGCAGTCAAAATAACAGCAAATAATGCAAGTTGGAGAGTAGTAGAAGAAAAACGTGAAGATAAATGTTCAGTTTGTCCTCCAGGACCCTTTAGCAGCAGAGCTACAGGTTAACCTAAGCCTTTATTTTGTTTCCTTTTTTTTATAAGTAAGGAAACTGTTTGCTGCAGTGGATAGAGCAGGAATATTCAGTTAATGTGTTAGCTTCACTTGACCTACATCAAAGTGGAATCAGTTCTCCTCGTAACAATATAATACATTCCATTAAATTACCCTAAACTGTTGTTTTGCCCATTGCTGAAGGAGAGGAAGAGAGTGTTCCTGCCTTGTCACGGATCTTTTAATGGCTGGTTTACTGAAAGCCAGGCAAAACCTCAGAACATTTATGGGCCTGTCTGTCCACAAAAAGCTTCACCTGCAACCAGTTTGTAACAAATTGATCTGATAAAACAACAAAGAAGAGAGTGTTGTGTGACAGCAGGCAGCAGCAGGTTAATGGATCTGAGCGCAGCAGGGCAGCCCGGTTTGTTCTGGTGGATCCAGTGGGTGAAGAATAATTTATTCCTGCTTTATGCATGATAAAAGATTAAACCATCTTGCACACACTTGCTCCATGTGGAGCAATTACATATTGCACAGTGAAGACTCCTTCACCCCTCAGGGTCATTTAGACCATGTGAGTTTTTTACTCTGGTTGGGTGCAATGACCCTGTGTGAACTTTGACCTTTTTTTTTTTTTTTTGTGGTTTCAGAAATTGACAGTTGATAGGACACACACATGCGCACCCCTACACACTCTGCTTCCCTGCTGTCCGACCATGACATCATCAGCGCTATGAGGGTTAAAGCACACTTTTATATGTATAAAAGAGTATTTTCAATATTCACTTGGCATTTGGTTCACCTTAGATAGACATAGCTATAAAAATCACAATACAGTACCTTTTAAAATCCATGTAGGTCATGGGGTGACCCCCACAGTCCATCACAGACAAACAACAGTGCATACACACACCTAAGGGTAATTTAGAGAGACCAATGGACAGTCATGTTTTTGGACTGTGGGAGGAAGCCGGAGTATCCAGAGAGAACCTATACATGTACACCCCGAACATGCAGAAAGATCACAATCTGGGATTTGAACCAAAGGCTTTCTTGCTGCCAAGTATCGTCCGGCTTCCATTTTTAAATCTGGACTGAATAATTCTTTTGAAGTAGAAGTTCTACGCAGGTTGGTTTATGTTGGGGAATTGGCCTGTAGCTGGTTGGGTATGGAGCAGTGAAAGGTCAGGGTTGCCCTCATGCGTAAACCAGAGCTGGTTGTGGATCAGGACTTAACATCATGACCAGGCCTGACAGCCAAAGAAGCGCCTGAGGAAGGCCAAGTCAAGACCACAGGTCACAGGGGTTCATGCCCCCCTCCATCAAAACGTGGACTCCATGTTTATGTCAAAACACACTCTGTCCTGCTCGTCCTGCCAGAGCAGGAGTTCCTTCACTCATCACTCACACCATGCTGAAGGACTTGTCAGCTCAGTGAGCTTTCCCAATGACAAATATCACCACACGTCTTGGGTTTCATTCTGCTTCAGGTCCCTACTTGACAGCCTGGATGTCACATTCCAATGCGATTATGCTTGAGTGTTATCTCATTGCAGCTTCCTTCATGATGAAGCTGGGATTACAGCAATACGGTCAGGCATTAATGATTGGATCAAATCAGATCCAATCATTTCAAACTGCAGCAGAGTCGACGTCTTCAGGCGTTGGGTCTGGATCTCAACAGTCCAGGGTCCAGACCCTCTGAACGAAGCAAAGCACAAAACAAGGTGCTGGTTTTTATCAGGCTGTACTTGACACAGTAAGAAAATGTTTTTGGCACCAATTTATGGCTCACAAAAATATTTACTTATTTTAAAATAATGACTGAAAAATGTCATAAAATGAAAGCAGAACTTCATGTTTGTTCGAGTGTCTAGCAAAACATTTTGACATTTTCTCACATTAACCAAAGAAAATAAAAAAAACTCCACACATTTTACTGTTTCTGTTAGAGTTTCACTCAAACAAAGCAGTGCATAGTGGTGAAATTGAGGGAAAATTATGCATAGAAATATGCACTTTTATGAAAAAGTAAGTGTGTGAGCCCTTTACTGATGCCCCTAAACAAAATGCAGTTAAACCAAAATCGAGCAGCAGAGATTTTTGTGTAATCTAGTCTGAAATCCATCTGTTCTGTGAAGGCCTCACAGAAGTTGTAGACAAATTCATAGCAGGCTCATGGATCACAGATCCCTTTTCAAGTATTATCCAAAACTGAAAAGAATTCATCACACCTGCAAACTTAGGATATTTCCCATATGAATTTGAACTGCATCAGAGTTCAATTCAACCAAATGGAGACCTGGTTTTCAGGCAGACCAGAACTTTTGGTCTGCATCAGAGTTCCATTACACATTTATGCCTCCTCAAACCAACCAGACATTCTAGGCAGACGAACTGGAGTTGGATTAAAACCAACTAAACATGCACCCTTAGTGTTTGTCTAAACTGGTAATCCAAACAAGGACTCATCATAAAAAACCAGGAGAACTATGACAACTCTGGACAAAGAGCTACAAGTGCTGAACTTGTGAAACCCAAAGCCTCTTTTACCAATCTAATCACTGCAGTTGTATTGTCGCTAATAAAGTTGATCATAATCAGATGGTCTGAGTCATTCTATCAGGTCACCGCTGGGGGTTTACACAGAGGATGTTCTGATTTTTATTACACAGCGTCACTGGCAGATTGTAACATGGTCATTCAACTTTGGCTGCTGAAAACAATTACCTGCATGAGAACATAGACTCTAAATGCAAAAAAAGAAAATTGTCTCTGAATTCTGTTGTTTACCATCACAGGCCACAATTATCCACAGAGGCTCAACTTTAACAGTAGAATCCCTGGAGAACTTAGTGCTGCAAACTTCACGATGCAAACCGTAAAACCGATCTCAGTCAGGGGCTAACAAACTGACCTTTGTGCAAACAGAAACAACCAGTTCTCCAGTTGAAAGTAAGTGTGGAACACATGTTTACAGGTGATAAACAGTATTCACTCCTGCTGTGACACAGGAAGGCTGAAGCTTAGTTGTTCATTTCCTCATAAGGAGGCCCAAAGCTTTGGATATCTGTTCCACTTGGATGTCAGTAATGCCTAACTTTCCCTTTGCTTTTCATGTTGCGAGCCTGAAGAAGGACGTAATCGCTTTTCATTTTCTGACGCTGGCAATAACTGAAGTTATGTTTTAAGTGTCATTATAGTGCTTTGGGTCCTTGTTACGGCTGCAGACCTCCATTTTATATGAATGTTTAATGGCAGCTCTAGACAGATTATTGCATCACTGACGCAAAAGGGATTTCACATGGTTTAATATTTTTTGCAAATAAAAATCTGAAAATTGTGTCATCTCAATATTTGGTAGAACCACCTTTCACTGCTGTTGTGCAACCAGGGCACAGTTCCACTGTTAAACATTGCAGCCATATTCAGTTTATAGTCAGACTGGTTAAAAGTTTTCTATCTAAGGAACCTCATATTTGTTAATGCAAAACTGATAGATGCCGCCCTGGGCAAGTGCCCATATGAACCATATCAAAACCCATCACTGACTGGAATGAATGTTTGATCGAATTGAAACAAAAATGTTTGTGCTTTGAGCTGACGTGTATTTTGAATTGGATCTATGTAAATGAACTGGACTGAATTTCCTATAGCTTTGACACACGTTGCCCCTCATAGAAGCGCTTAGCAACAATTAGAGGTTTCATTTTAGAGCTGCTGGACTCTACATGAACATCAGGCTCATCTATTAGACAATTGAGTTTTACCAAAGCATGATTACATGTTCATACTTCAGCATGTTCTCTGTTTAGGAAGCCTTGTTGAGGTGATTGATGTCTCAGAAAACTGATATTTGAAGAGGAGTTTGTGGATGTTTTCAGTAACAGTAACACGTTTTTATTCATGACATCAGGGTCAAAGTATTGTTTTGGTAAGAAGCACTTATTTAATCAAATCAGTGTTTACACTACCGCTGGGTTTAATAAGCTTCCCACACGTTGTGTGTTTCAGGGTTTTCATATGATTTTCATCCAAATCCTTGATCACTCAATTTATTTATCATAAGATCAGCATTTAGACCTCGGGGATTTAGGTGATGTAACATTTGGCTTGCAGATCCAGCCAACTCCACATTAACACCAACTTTAAATCATTCAAAATGGAACAAAGGTGATTTTCTATGGGAAAAAGAAAAGGTGTGAAACTAATTAATCAAATAAAAAGTTCAAAGAACCTTTCATCTGTGCAAACCTAAATATCAGAAATCTTCGGCCTCGAATATGACATTTGACATTTTTTAGAATCTGTTTCTTAGACCCATACTGTATGTCTGAGTGAGGGTGCTGACAGAAACTTAAAGATGGTGGATCTGAGGGTTTTTCCCAAGACCACACAGCGGATTTTCGAGGAGGAAATCCGTGAGAGTGGCTGTTGCTTCAAGTGCTGTGTTCCTTCATAAAACCAGAAGATGATTATGATAATTACAGGAGACTTTAGGACTGATCCACAGTGCATGTTTGTCAGAGCATGCATGCTGCTGCTGGAAGGTCATGGAGGGGAGATTCAAGCCAGAAGGTGATCCATGTCAGCTGGAATCCTGCCCTGGAGGTCATAGGTCACTTTTGTAACACAGACAACAGCAGGTTCTACCTCCTAAACAAATCGGTGTCAGTTAATGATTGAACCGTTTGGAGATATGATTATGCAGAATACCGCGAACTAGACGGCAGCAAGGCTTCTTGCTACATCACCATCAAGTTTGGCTGCTGTCCTTCTGCCAAAGACAGAAAGTCAAAGTCTGGTGATAGCTTAGGGATTATCGACATGGAGTGCACCAGTTAAACACAGATCCATGTTGTTAACCAAGTTCTTATCCAGAAACAGTCAGAAGCCAGAAAGGTTCACTGCATGTCGAGCCACCAGTTTATAGAATGAGACTCAGAGAGACAAAGGACTGCACCGTAATTAGCACTTTAGTTCTGGTTGGCCAACATCTTCCTGCATGTTCTGTGTGAGTGGGTTTTTTCCAGGTACTCTGACTTCCTCCAGCAGTCTAACGATGTACATGTTAGGTTAACTGGCCTCTTTAAATCACCCTGAGCTTTGGGTGTGTGTTGCCCTGTGATGGATGTTGACCCAACCTGTTGTATGCGTTTGGTCTTAGGGCTGCGGGAGGAACCTGCTCAGAAAGGGCCCCAAACATTACCTGGAGTTATTTTAGTTAGCTGTCCGTTAGCTTGCCTTTTAAAATGCCTGAGAGAAACACCAAGCCAACCCAACAGTGGCCACAGGGGGGTGGCGTACCTACAATTACCGTAGCACTACTTCAGTATATTTTTACCCAGTAGAAGTCATCCAGAACATAACTCAAGTAAAGGTAAAAAATAGCATTATGTAACAATGGTTCTTAAAAACTGAGTACTTGAGTAATTTTAATTTTAATTTATTTGCTAGGCATGTTAATTAACATTTCCATAAAAGCTCATGAGTTAGCCAAAAGGCTGTTTTCATTTGTCGTCCCTGATAAACAGAGGCTATACAAACAAGCAGGACTGCTTAATCTGATTCATTTAGTGAATGAATGTAGTAATACAGACAATGTGCAGGTTCTGGTAGTGAAAATAATCAAATAAAAATGAGTACAAGAAAATATTATTACAAAATAAATTCAAGCAGAAGAAAACCATTTCAAATCTTAGTTTTTCAGAACATACAACCTTTGAAACTAATACTAACAGTAAACTTGTCTACAAGTTAAAATAGAACAGAGCGCTTCCAGAGACAATATCTACTGTTAAAAGTTTTTTCATGTGACGTCCAAACAGCCTCATAAACAGTTATGAGGCTCAACAGATAAAGTAAAGTTAGAGCAGTACAGCTTGCTCACATATCAGCAGTATTAAACATTTGTTCATCTATAAGTATCGATATGAGTGACCAGAAACCGTACTCAAGTGATATAATTACTTCAAAACAATATTACTCAAGTAGAAGTAGAATGTAAAGGATGTTTTATGTCTTTTTATGTTTCACATACTTTTTTATGCAGTGTCATGAATACGTCAGTGCAGATCATGCAGTTCTTTAACAATCTCCAAAGCAGTTTTGTTTGCTCAGTTGATTGACTGCAGGTTGTGTTTCGGGAGATAAACAGAGAAAAAACGAAATTGATCTTTGTTTAAAAACAAAAAAAGAAGAAGAAAAAAACTCCATCAGGATAGTAAAATGTATAAAAGAAAATTGTTTGCCCTTTTGTTCACTTCTCATTTTTCTTGAAAAAATATGAGAGTAAAACAAATAGCATGAATTTTAATTTTTGTTGAATTTAGCAACAGGGAGATGCTGTGAATGTTTGTGAACTGAGCCGTTCACAAACATTCATATATGTGAAGATATTCCACAAAGGTTCCACACTGCGTCCATCATAAAACCAGCCATGGAGGTCTACCCCCCCTCCTTCCCGCTCCCACTCCTCAGTCGGTCATAACAGAATGCTTGTCAGCCTGGACAGTGGAGCAGCAGTAGGAAACCAGCAGAACAATGTTGTTCTATTTGCTCTCCACCCAGACTTCATCTGCATACACTGGCCTTCTCTGTGCAGTCAGATATTAGGACATTTACATTTTAAAGTCAGATTCTAAGAACTGAATAATTAATATCTGGATACAAGCTCTACATTGTAAACATTGTAAGGCTTTTTGATGCAAAAGATCTTTTTTAACCAGACCAACCATTTCAAATAGAGATATCATGACTCAGACGTTCTTGTCTTTAGTGCAAATTTGGACATGCAGCCTTTAAAAAATAAGCACCACCTTTCTGCTCATTTATAAGTATTCCCAAGTCATTAATAATTACTTTAAACACATTTTAAAAACAATTTAAAATCCTTTTCTCCTTTTGAAAACCATGTACTAACATGATACATGTTTACTGTTTCAGGTTTCTGGATCAATTGATGTTGACCATAATAATCCACTGACAACAAACCTGCAGTCAGTCTGTGTCCTGCAGTCTGTTGACACCCTGTGAGGACCAGCTTCTCCTTATGGGGCCCGAAGGACAGGATCCAAAGCAGGAGTGCTGTTTTAGGGTGCGGGGTTAGGATTGAATTGATTTTACGTTACATTTAGAAAACCTTATTTCTGTATTATCTCATGGTTGAAAAACTCTGGGCTAAAGTTGAGGGACAGGAATTTGAAATTGAACAGAAACAGCTTCCAAGTCTGAGCCAGAAGGTTTTCAATGACATAACTAAAACCTTGAGCTGCTCTGCTGATGGACCCTGGCTTTTTTGGAACATCAGTTAATTGACAATGTAACTGTATCACATCTTGAAAATCAGCTGAAGAAGCACCAAAAAGAGATGCAGTTTTATTACAAGGTTTTTTTTCTTGTGTTGGTAAAACCTTGACACGCAGTTTCATTAAATAGGGCCAATAGTGTCATGATCCTAGTTTTTGCTCTGAGTTTTCTTATTAATTTCCTGCTTTGGTGTTAATTGTTTCCCTTTATTGCTTCAGCTGTTTTTGCTTTCTTGATTATCTATTTAAGTTCACCTGTGTTTCTCTGTTTTCGTGGCATTCTCTGTTGTTTCTTTGTCATCTCTGAGCCAATTCAAGTTGTATTCATGCTCACTGTGTGATCAAAGTCCTTGTTTTCATTAAAGACACCTCTCTGTGCCGTCGCTGATCCCGGCCCCAGGAAGCCTCCACATGCCGCCTCTGATTCCGGCGACAAGGTCCCTTAGCTCTCCGCTAGTGCCAGAGCTTCCAGCCAGCCCTTCATTCCTCCATACTGTAACAATGATGTGTTTAGGTACCGAAATATGGTACCGTTTGATTTTACATGAATAGGTACTTGGTGGTACTGACAGAATCAGTCAGTATTGAATTCGGTACCCATCCCGTTGAAAGAAACAATTTAGTTATAGTTTGAAGTAACTGAATTTGTTTTTGTTTTTGTTTTTTTTATCCAAAGCTGGGGGTTTTTTAAGTAATTTTATTTTTGTCATTGTGAAGTTGTGTGAAATATTCATTTTAAGGTACAAGATAAATTTTTAGGTGGTGTTGTTGTCTTCCTTCACCTGGAAATATTTTTAGTCTTTTTATCAGAGGTGTTTAATTGAAAACAGTTTTTTTTGGATGCATCCTTTGGGGCTGCACAGTGTCGCAGTTGGTGGCACTGTTGCCTTGCAGCACAAAGGTCGTGGGTTTGATTCCCGACTCAGGGAGCATAGAGTTAGCATGTTCTCCCTGTGCATGGTGGGTTCTGTCCAGGTTCTACAGCTTTGTCCCACAGTCCAAAAACATGAGTGTCAAGTTGATTGATCTCTCTAAATTCGCCGTAGATGTGAGTGTGTTGACCACTGGAGATAGGCACCAGCACCACTCGTGACCTCTCTAGGGATAATGAATGGATGGTTTACTTAAAAATTTATATATTTCAGTTATGTAGATTTAATTATCTATTTTAATTATATGCACACTCACATTTTAAGCCTTATTTTGATTTTATAGCTAATAAAAACAAGAAATTTAAGAACAGAATTTTTATACTAACAGGTACTCCTTTAAATGGAGATGTAAATACATGCTGGTGCTGCACTGCAATGTGCCAGACAGTTCAACAAATCTTTGAGAATGCTGTAGATATCAGTCAGCTATAGAAGAAATCCATGAAGAAGTATGAATGGAGAAAGAATATTGAAATAATGAGCTATCTTATCCAGTAAAATATATCTTACAGGTGTGTTAGGGGCACCAAAAAACTGAGCTTTTTTTGAGTTGATAATATAAAAGCAGAATATGCAGGTTTACATATATTTAATTTATGTTGAATATGATCTTTCTTTGGCATTCCACCCATCTGTAGATTTATCATTACATAATCAAAAATTAGAGATTTTCCAGAGTGGTTTATTCATTGTACAAAAAGTATTTTTGTACAATATTAAAACTAAATGTTAATGTTCACTGATTGCTTTAAAGACCCATGGTCATATTGGAGTAGTATGCATTGCATACCACAATACAGGACTAACAAAATTGTTCTAAGTGCCACATCTGATTTTTACTTTTGCAAAATTTACCAACTGTAAATTTCTTGTGTCTAAGCAGTTAAGAATTATTTCAGAAGAGCTTATGATTTCTAAACAATAATATTACTTATTATTAATTTGGTGTTAAGAAATAAGCGTTATTTTTTTCTGGTAACGAACTGCCACGAACTGTAAATCAGATTTTTACTTTTGTGTTGAATGTCTATTTTCTAATATATTTATGTACCACCAATGACAAAAAAAACAAACAAAAAAACAGTTTTGCTTTTCTGCCAAATTCACCAACTGCACAATTCTTGTTAAATAATAAGTAATATTTAGTAAGTAGTACTTCAAAAGAGCAGAAGAAATCTTATGTTTTTTGGACAATAACAATATTTGTTAATCTGTTGCTAAGAGATAAATGCCATGAAGTAAATGTGATTTGTTGTTTTTGTCCCCACCAGGGGGCTTTGGTGTCCCTTATTTGACAGTAGGCTGACAGGAAGGGGGTAATGAGAGGGGGGAAGACATGTGGCAAATATCGTCGGGTCCGGGAGTCGAACCCACGACGGCCACGTCGAGGACTCAAGGCCTCCAAATGTGGGTTGCGCTATCCCCTACGCCACCGCAGCACGCCCCAGTAAATGTGATTTTTACTTATGTAATTTAACACCAATGGCAAAAGAATAATAATTTCTGCCAAATTCACCAACTGCACAATTCTTGTTAAGTAGTAAGTAGCATTTCAATAGAGCAGAAGAAATCTAATTTTTTTTTTTAACAGTAACAATACTTGTTAATCTGTTGCTAAGAGACGGGCGCGTTTTCTAGTAATGAACTGCCACGAACTATAGACCAGAATTTTACATTCGTGTCGAATGTCTGTTTTATAATATATGCACCAAAAATGACAAAATAAAAAAACATTTTCACTTTTCTGCCAAATTTTAATAAGAGCAAATTTCATCTGCTCTTATTAAAAGAGCAGATGAAATTTTATGTTTTTTGAACAATAACAATATTTGTTGTTAATCTGTTGCTAAGAGATGATAACGAAATGCCACGAAGTTAACGTGATTTTTACTGTTGCAAAATTTACCAACTGTAAATTTCTTGTGTCAAAGCAGAGAAGCAGTATTTCAAAAGAGCTTATGTTTTATTAACACTAGTGTTCCTACTATGACTTTCAAACTGCAAAATCAAAGTTGTCTGACTCGCCTGAGACAAGCACGACGTGCATACTGAATTCAAAACAGTATCTTTATAATCAGGAACCCCAAAGCTAACTAGTTAAAATCCTGCTAACTTTGGGGTTTCTAAGCCTAATGATGAAAACCTCCATCATTAAGTTTTCTTCAAACTTTTCTAATCTTTGTCCATTGTTGTCATATTTAGGATGAGCTAAACGTAAGCAGGGCATAGCTATGAATGTGGTGGAGAAAAAAAAAAAACAGGACGTTACAGACACAAGACAACCTGTTTGATAGGTGATAGTTGAAAACTTTTCAAGCGATACTGAATGTTGTAGGTCTAGAAACACAACTTCTATCACATATCCTCTGTCTGTATTGGTTGTTTCCATAAAACAATAAAATGCCCTTTCAGTTGAAAGGGCATTTGGGTTTCTTCTAAACCCAAACCACACTGGAAGTGCTAAATTACTAATAGTAACTTCTAATAATGACACAAGGAAACCAAACACTGATACCTCTGCAGGTTATGATTGAATTTGTCTCTGCTGAAGCTGTAGCTTGCTGAGACATACTGATACTCCCAAGGTCCAAATATACAATATTTTCACATGCATTTTTTTCATTCTAAAGTCTGTTTTGGATATGTTTTCTTTAGGTAACCACTGAAAGTTATTTTTGGAGCATGGGAAAAACACTAGCAGCCTCCTGCATGCCTGAAATACATATCAGTCTTTAAAGTCAGGCTGCTGCTTGGCTCTTCTTCAACCAACCCACTCACATGAAACTGTCTGTCTCTCATGGAATTTAGGTGTATAAGACATTGAGACATCTGAGATAGGGTAATTAAAGAGGTATTTCACCCTCTTCTTGCACGTTATTCAGCATTCTGGAAAACATATTCTCACAATCATAACCTGCAATTTTTAAAGCAAGACAATAAAACCACAAAAAGTGGTTAGCAAGAACATCTCAAACTGACAGCATCAGTATCCCTAGCATCAATTTCTAATGCTTTAATAATTGTTTTTTGCTTTAACTTTACTCAGATCTTTTAATTCATTTTGGGTTCTAAATGGTGATTTGTAAACAGATGTATTTTAGAGTCTGTTCTCTCAGTGGAAGACTTTAGAGTTGGGTGATGTTCTCTTTCTTCCTGGTTTTAGTCAGAACTCCAGCAGCAGCATTCTGGATCAGCTGCAGATTTTTTAAGGCAGACCTGTGAAGACAGTAATCAGTGTAACTAAAGATAAACACATGGATGAGTTTCTCTAAAGCTTGTTGAGACATTAGTCCTCTTAACCTGGAAATGATCTTCAAGTGACAGAAGGCCGACTTTTTAACTATTTTTATGTGACTGAATGTTCTGGTCAGAGTCCATCACCACATCCAAAGTTCGGGTGTTCACAACAACACCACTGCCACAAAAGGTAACTAAAGACCTTTTAGTTACCTAAACTAAAAGGCCTTTAAGTTTTACATGTTTAAGTTTTAAACATGTTTAAAACTTAAACATGTTTAAGTTTTATAAACTTAAACATGTTTAAGTTTATAAGACTTAAACATGTCTTATAAGATTATTGCCATTCATGGAGGAAGTCCAACATCAGCAAATCCATTTCTGCCTCCATGAATCTGGTCCTACCGGGGTGTTCTCCTCCTGCCTAGATCTCCTCAGGGGATGGACGGCATTACTCACATCTGGATTAGTCAGGCCTTTACTCCTCGGCTCTTATAACAGACTTGAAAACATCTTTGTGCAAGAAAAAAAAATCCACCTCACAGGAGGAGATCCATGCCAACAAACACGCCTCTTGCCTGCAGGGTTCAGGAGAAACAAAACCAGATGCTCTGATCCGACCGGTGACACAGACAAGGAACGCACACAACAATTCACCAAGAAAACACTTATGTAATTCTTAAAACAAACAAGAAACAAACCGAATAAACCAAATAAAGGTGCAGAAATGCACCTTTATTCGGTGCAAAAAGAAAGGTATCAGCTTTCTCAAAGACTCTCACACAATGTGACGACAGTGACATGAAGCATGTCTCTAGGGTTGCTCACTACACAGTCAGACTTCTGTTATTAGAAAAAAAAAGAATGACTTAATACTTCACCAGAGTACTTATTTGGCCAAGTCTGGATATTTTATCTTGGTTTGTGACATCATCTGTATTCTTCCTCTGCAGCACATCATTACCAGCCTTTTCATTGTTTTTCAAAGCTGGTCTCTGTAGAGATGTGTCCCTTAAAAACAGGAAATTATAATTTTAATTTCGAGTGCTTAAAGTACTACTCTTGTAGGAAGAAAACAGATCTCAAACAAGTGTCTCTGTATCAGTGCACATAATGCAAATGTTTACCAACACTTCAGATTGAAATAGATTTTGGTAACATCTGTCAGTACAGTATAAATATGTAAATATCTACCAGTATTCTCAGAATTTTGGGCTCTCAGACAAAAATAGAGTAATTTTCTACTCACTGATGTTATCACTACAATAAATCTACTGAACAATTCAATTAGCTTATAAAACCAGATACACTGTTACCGAGGTTGGGTTTATATTATCCAACATTCATTGTTTACAGACTTCTGTGAACCATATCAATTTTTACTTCTAAGTCTGAGCTTAGCCCACTTTTAGTCTTGGAAGTTTCACCATGTTTTACTAACAGCAGTAAAAAGTCTCTGATTCGTGTCAACATGAGGGCTTCTTTGTGACTGAGCGTTAAAATCCAGTCTATTGATCACTGGGATGTTACAGTTGGAAAACTGTCCCATTCATTTTTCAGGTGATCATAGTAGAGAACCAATTTGACAGTTTTGTTGCAATATAAAGATGGATGTTTAGTTGCCAAGTTTATGGAACAGAGTATAGGTGACTTAAGGGACCATTACTGTTCTTGGTTATCTTTGCATAAAGTAGATCTTAGTATAGAAAAACAAGATATGTTGTTTCTTGAGCTAATTGACATGCTGAATGGGTTGGTGTTAGGAGGTGTTAGGTAGGAGTTAAGCTATACTTGCTCCAGGAAGTGTTTGTTTCTTGCTGCATGCGCTGATTACACAGGGTTCCATTTGATTGTTGATTGAGATGATACATTTTGATGATTTGTGAATCAAATCAAACCTTTCATAGAGAGGGAAAATAGCCTGTTGGGCTGCTGATGAGGAAGACAGCTGACCGATCTCAGGTAGAATGTCATGATCCGTGTTTTTCTGTGTTTATTTTCGAGTTCTCTGTGTATTTATTTCTAGTTCTGTGTCTCTGTGCTC
>CAEFZY010012275.1:0-23416 GCA_903066815.1 Brachyrhaphis roseni
TTCCTCGACACATATATTCCACCTGTCTCACTCTTACCTTTTCTGCTCGAGCGCCCCTGGTGGCCGTTAGAAAAAAATGCATAAATAAGCCGCATCATTGTATAAGCCGCAGGGCTGAAAGCGTGAGACAAAAGTCGCGGCTTATAGTCCGGAAATTACGGTAAATACCTAGTCAGTGAAATGCTACTTAGCACACTGTTGACTATTTTAATGCACTGATTGGCTGTACTCCTAATAATGCCAAATGGTTTCCACTGAACATTTTAATGCATATTAAGATACATTTGGTGTTTGAACTATTAGATTAGCCAGTCGTAAGCATTTTCAGAAGGAGTCTTACAGATTTTAGATGTTCCTTGGTGGCTGTCCATACGTCATAAAAACAAAAAAATGTTCTTAAAGCTGCAATATTTAACTTTGATATAAATATATTTATTTACATATCTGTTCACTATGTCATCACAATATGGTATGAGACTGATAATATGAAAAAAATCTGCCTTCTGTGGAAACAACCAATCAGAGTCAAGAGGCGGTTCTTGGCGCTGCCAATCACCCTCTGTATGGAGCTTCCCCCCCTTGATTTCTGCTACTCTGCAGCTAGCACAGCCTGTTATGATTGTTCAGGCTAGTTAGCATTAGGTCATAAACAGTGTTCCTATAACCATAAGTTGTTTTTCTGTCATTAGTACATTTAGCAGCGAGTACATGACATTGATTGACAGCGCTAAGACCCACCTCCTGGCTCTGATTGGTTGTCTTTGATCGGAAGTGTCGTATTTCTTCTGATGGCAATAATAGCTCAGAAAAGAGAGAGAGGAGATTGATGTTTTCAAATTATCTCACATTTTACTGTCATCTTTTTTTTTCAAATAAAAGTTACAAACTCCACCTTTAACTTTTATAGGCCATATATAACTAAAATATATCATTAAATTTGTTCCTGTTGATGTACAAATATGTCAAAATGCAACACAGCTAGCATGAACAGGAAGATAGAAAAGCAGCAGCTCAGCGTAGTGTTTATTTTTTTTATTAATACTAACCGTTTATTATTTTTGGTTATTTGGCATATTAAAGAGAAAAACATCAAAAATACTGAAAACTGGTGACGAAAATTACATTAAAGACTAAAAAAATAAAATTTAACAGCTGCTGAATTTGAAAGTTGGTATCTGGGCTGCAGGATTTCCCTTTAGGTGAGAAAACGCAGCTCGGATTTTTATCGCTGCATCTTGTGAAAACCATCAGTTATTCCCAGGTGTCACAGTCTTTATTGTTGTTTTTCTGGTAATTTTGCTGTAATCTTCATCCTCCCTCCAGCGTTTTCTCAGAGATTTGAGCCACTTCTGGGAGCAGCAGCACTTGACCCACGTTTCTCCGTCGTCGGTGGAGTTCAGCAGGAGTGGCACCGCGCTTCACTTCACATCAGCTTCACCTGCCTGGTAATGGATCCAAGATGGCAGCGCCGTGACCGCTGCTGACGGCCGACACGTCCGTCTTTCAGTCAAGAGTTTCCCTCAATGGTAAACTTTACTTTCAGGGATTTCACCTCAAACTATTCTTAGTTCAACTGGAAGTTCACAGGCAAAATAAACTGAAATGGACAAATTATGCAAAAAAAAAAAATTGTTTCTATTAGATTAATTTCAATGTATGCTCTTTGAATATTGGGAGGTAAGGCAGTAATATATTAAATATTAATCATTTCTTTTAGTTCACTCTGGAAACCAAGCAACACATTCTTAAGTCGGTTCAAATATGCACAAGTATAACAAAAATTAAACATTACATTATATTTACCAACAGAAAAAAAGTGCCCTTATAAAAAAAGCTACAGTAAATTTTTCCTTTTATTTTGTTTTCAGAACGTTGACGTAACTGTGGCATTTTTACAGGAGAATATACATAAATAAAATATATTAACATGAAATGTGTTGGTGTTTATGTACCAAGATGTTTAAACTGCAGCACAGACAGCATCAACAGGAAGATAGAAAAGCCGCTGCACAGAATATGCTAAATGAGATTTTTTGTATTTTGATTGTCTCATCGAGGGCGACGATCAAAATGCAAACTTGGCTCCAGGCGCCATTTCTGCAAGTATCACCACTAACTATTAAAGTAACCCACAAACATTTGTTTTCCATTAGACCAGTACAATGACTTACTGGGGACATTGGAGGAAAAAAAGTTAATTTCTTAGAAAAAACTCAGAAATTCTCAGATTAATCTCATAATTTCTGTGGTTTTTTTCTTTCAGAAATGCGTTTAACAGAGCAATTTCAGCAATAATAATTTCAGAGAAAAAAACTCGAAAGCTTTTTCTCTGAAATTTTCAACTTTTCAAAGTCAGAAATTTGACTTTTATCTGGAAAATTTCTGAGATTAACCTGCGAATTTTTGAGTTTTTTCTTATAAATTTGTTTAACATGATATTGGAAAATAATTTTTGAGAAAAAAAACTTCTGAGATTTTTTGAGAAATTTTCGACTTTTCAAACTCAGAACCTTATGACTTTTTTGTAGAAAATTTCTGAGCTCAATCTCAGAATTTCACAGTTTTTATTAATCTCAGATTTTCTAAATTAGTATTTCCTCAGAAATTTAACAGGGAAAAATATCAGCAATAACATATTAGCAAATTCAGCCACTTTTCTTGGAAATTTTCTACTTTTCACAGAATTTTGATTTTTTTTTTTCTAGAAAATTTCTGACTTTCTGAGGTTCAGTAATCCACGCCGTCGTGGATTAGACTTGCTAAAAACGCAGATTAAATGTTAAAACCCGTACTTTTACTCCTGCAGAACATTGTTGCTGAATTTGCCCATAAAATAAATGAAAATAAAATCGTCCCACTGAGTTCCTGGAGCGGTTTTACCCGGTGACCTGTGCATCACTTCCAGGTCAGCGCCTCCTGAGTCTCTCAACAATGTATCCCTTTACAGGAGAGGGAAGCGCTGGCGCTAAAGCGAGTCCCTCTGGAGGCTCTTCAAAACACCGTTACCATGGCCACGAACTGGACCGGGTAGAGAAGTGAGTGGCGTGTTGGTGTGTCCACACTGTATGTGAATGGAGCCCAGGAGGGATGAAAACTGAGAGGTGCAGAAATAGAAACACTATCCAAGTCTGGAGCGAAGTTATTCCAGATAATCTGAAAAAGGCTGTACTTACTTACTTACTTACTTACTTACTTACTTACTTACTTACTTCCTGCCTATACCGGAGCCGCGTACGCACCGTTTGCCTGCCAGCAGCTATCTGATCCACTGAAAGGCTTTGACATCCAATAGGAGGCGGAGGAGCGCGGCTCGTTTCCATGGGAGGCCGCGGGAGGCGATGCCAAGCCGCCAGGAGGAAGCCCAGTGCGCGGGGAGAGGCGCAGACAGTAGCCGGGGCTGGAGCCGATCCTGCCGGCCGCTGCGTGGCTTTCTGTGCGCGGATGAACACGACGCGAAGGGGGAAGGTGAGCAGATCTCCCCTGCGTCTCCTCCTGCTTTTTGGTGCGCCCTCTAGCTCCGTGCGCTCCGTTTCCCTGCTCTCGGATTGATACTTTTACTTTCTATTAACACCGAATATTCGATTATTCTTTAGAGAAACTGCGTTTCAGAAAGAGGCTGAAGCAGGAATATAATTAACTTCTGTCTTTCTGTCTCTTTTATTTCAAGCGACACTTTGCAGACCTGAGATCGTGGAGAATGGATGGAAATCCCGACCAGCAAGTGCCTCACTGTAACTCTGCAGTAAGTAACCAGAACTTTAAAAAGTTCTTATAAAACTAGTTCTTCTGTTCCCACTGGCCCAAACTACTCAGTTAGTAAATGCAGTTTTATCTTGATTTGAGCAGCTTTCAGATTAGATTTATGATTTTTGTTTCTTTTCAAACTTTTCACTCTTAAGAAATGACAAATTATGCATCTAACTACGGTTGTGCAAGTAATTAAATGTGTATTTTTGTTTTAATTTCAGCTGTATAAAAAATATATATATATTTGAATAATTTTTTGCTACTTTCCTTATTCGACTTCTGCAATCTGTTAATCTAAACGTGGAATTTTGTTGAATTTATTCATAAATATTTGAGTATTCTCTTACAAATTAGTATTTTCCAAAACAAACTAAAAGCTTTTGCGACTTTTAAGATGAATTCACAGTGACAGAGAGACTGCGTTGGTCGCTGCAGCTTTGTTTCAGTCTGCTTGATGTGATGCTATTTGTTGCATTTTCATTTAAATTACATTTTGTAAATATGAAATATTTAACAAATATTGAAGGTGAGCGCTGAGACAATTTTAGGTGGAAAAGTTGTCCAGAAAATGACTTGAGAGTTCAGAATTTGTAGTAATAAAAGTATTTTAAATCAATAATCAAAAGATTAAGTAGCAGTGAGGCTTCAGTGAATGACCAGTTCAGGTGCTTTTACTCATAAAATAAATAAAAATCTCTTTTTTCCAGCAGACGCTGCAGAAGAAGACATCTTGCCGTGAGAGTCCAGCAGACGACAGAAAAAGAAAATTCATTAAGTCCGACCTGGCTCTGGACACTGAAGGTGGGTGCAGGACGGAGGGAGAAGTTAATTTCACGGCTTCTAAACATTTAGCAAAATTCAATTGGCTCGCGGCCACCTGCGCCGCCGCTAACTACAGAATCTCAATTACAGCACAGCGGCCTGTGATGGTCCTCACAAGCCTCTGTCAGCGGTCAGACTCACAAATTGACTCGTTATTAGCTGCACACTCTGAGCCGCAGCCAGTCATAATGAACTCGGTTGTTTCTGACACTTTGTTTTGTCTTCTTCTGCTTTTTCTCCCCTCAGAGCTTTTCCAGGACCTCCGTCAGCTGCAGGAGGCATGGCTGGCAGAAGGTGAGCGCTTCAGCCCTCAAGGAGGGAAGCAGGAGAGGTTGAGAGGTGGTGGTGGTGATACAGGGAAGAGAAAGAAAGAAAGAAAGGAAGCAGGCTGGAGTTGCATGCCTTGCGTCGCAGTCCAATTAAAAGCCTGTGTGGAAGAGGCACCTTGTGTGTCATGCATACATTAGAGACTGTGAGCGAGCGAGGGGTCTGGAGGGAGACCGAGGAGGCTCTACCCAGAGAGTGTCATCACAGATTACCAGGAGAAGGAGACGCTCACTGTCTCTCCTGCTTTTGGCAGCAGCCAACACGCTGCGCGCCAGCCGCCGCCACCACAGCTCCGCTGCAGCCCACCAACTCTCTCTCTCTCTCTCTGCTTCTCTCTCTCTCTCTTTTTCTCTCCCCGTTGCTTCCTCTCAGCACTCGTCTCTTTATCTTCTACAGCTGTACTTTACTATCACCTTGTCTTCTTGAATTTCACTTCTTGGTGGCTTAGAAAAAGAAAAAAAATGGATCTATAATTTTTTTTTCCTCTCAAACTTCCCAAACAAACCCGTCTCTCAGAGAGACAATAAGTTTGTTTTTTTTTTATCGTCTTTTTGCATATTTTTATTTTTTTTCTAATGGCATCACTCGCTCATGGTGGTCTAACTGAGACGGGATGCTTCAGGATTTAAGCGCGAGCGTCCTCTTTCCGTCGTGTCTGCAGCACCGAACTTTTGGTAAAAATTTTATTTCTATTTGTGCATGTTGGACTTTAAGATGCAACATAATAATTTATGTCAGTTTTTGTTGTAGTTTGAGAAAAAGTTCCATCTTTAGGAACTGAATTATTGAAAATGTTTTGCAACATAAGAGTTTCAGTAGTTTCAGATTTATTTCAAAATTAAACTAAATATATTTAGTAAAAAACAAAAATTTTGTGTAAAAATGCTACATTTCTAAGCGTCAATTCTGCATGAATTTTCACCATAAAATAATATAAAAAAGCACAAATATTTGTGAGATTGTGGCAAATTGTGCAATGCATTGTTTAATAAATTTAATTTTTATTGAAATTTTGTTTAAAAGTTTATTTAAGGGTCAAATTAATTGTTAAAGTGCTTTATTTAAGAATATAAAATAGAATATGATTATATATTTATTATATTTTTGGTTAAAAACCTAAAAGTTTGTGATTTCTGCTCCAATATTTTTCTAAGTTGCGTAGATTTAACTCCAGTTGCAACCTGCGTTTACTCCAAGTCTTTTTTAAAACCCGATTGAGTCGTAGAAAAGTAAATTCTCTCGACAAAATGGACTCAATCATTTATAGACTCCCATTTATTCTTCAATCTGAATCTTTTAAAAAATGGGAAGTATTCTTTGTTACGGATCCTGGGATATTTAAACGACTCTGAGGCAGAATTAGCAGTAAAAGAGTAAAAGACGTGTTTTTAATATTTAATAACCAAAGTGATGGAATGAAACGGCGGCCGGAGAAAAAAGGTGTTCGTGTTCAGGATTACAGTTCTGCCTGTCATGGGTCGATGTGATGATGTACGGTTCAGGACTGTGGATTTAATGAATGACTTCCTGTCCATTAAGATGAAAAGGAATACCTTCCCATTTCTAAGATTTATCGGTTCAGGTAATTGGAAGAAGACGAGGAATTATGAGAGACGGGTTAAATTTCCGACTCCAAAGACGGAGAAGTTGAAGGTTTGTCAAATGACGGAAAGCGTCTGACCCCCTCCGCCGCCTCCACCTGTCCCTCTACTTCCTCTGTAACTCATCCAGGCGCTCTTTATTTAAAAAACAAAAAATACGTATACATTTTTATAGTTTTTTCACATTTTCACTCCTCCTTCACACTCGTCTTCAGTGTTAGTAAATCCTCGTCAGTTTTAAAATCCCTTTAAATAGTTTCTGGGTTTAGTTTTGCAGCCTGTTTGCTGTTTTGGTTTTTGTGAATGATTTCCAGCTCTGCCGTTCTCCCCGGGAGTTTGTTGGCCCATTCACAGACTGACTCACCCATCCTCTACTTCCTTTCAAACCCCCTCACTCTGGTTTGTAGCTTTTTCATGCTACAAACCAACTTTTAACCCTTTTTTACATGGCATTTAACGCTTTGCTTAGTTTTACTTGGTTTTTAAGATTTTATTGCATGTGCATTTTCTCCTCTTTATCTGTTAATTGTTTACTCTCCTCTGTTCACACTTCTGATGAGAGGGAATAACAGACCCCTGACCTCATCAAGAGTGATAGAAGTGGAAAAATCTCTCGTTTTTTTCATTTTGAAGACCTCCAGACACGTCAAGACACGCTACTGGTCGTGTGATAATGAGGATTCACCTCTTTGTGGGTATAAATAGAAGTGCTAATGACACATTTAATATGTCTTTTTGCTTCAGAGAGTCAAACTTGAGGGATGCGGGGAAGCTGTCAGCGAGTGTAAACACTCTGGAGATAAATATGTGCATGCCTAATTGGAGCTGGAGCGGAGCAGGCTTCATTATTTTAGCATTAGCCGGGTGCAGGTGAGGCGTTCGCTGGGTTTGGGTTGGAACAGACCTGACTCGGTAGGTACAGGTGGATCCACCAGTGGGGAGGAAGCCAATTAGATACTGGTAACAATGGGTGATTGGCTGCTGGCAAACGGTGGGAAAGCCGAGGATGCGGCGCAGTCAATGGACGGGGCGTCCTCCGGAAGTGGATCTGGGAGGCGGAGAGGGAGCCAGACGGAAAAAAACCGGAAAAATCTGCAGCGATCCTGTCAGTGCAAGTCAGTTAGGGTCGATTTATATCTTAATTTTAATCAAAAATCATTTTATACACAACTATGACAAAATGAAGAGCTCACTCCACTGAAAACCTCCTGGTTGTTCCACCAAATATTTATTCCTGAACTCTTCCTGAGTTAAAACATTAATATTGTTGTTTCCAAATGAATATGAACTTGTTTTCTTTGCATTATTTGAGGTTTGACAGCACTACATCTTTTTCCTTATTCTCACCATTTCTCTGCAAATAAATACTAAATTTTTGCTTTGAATTTCAGAGACATGTTGTCAGTAGCTTGAAGAATAAAAGAACAATTTCCATTTTACTCAAAAATATACCTATAAACAGTAAAATCAGAGAATCTCATTATTTTAAGTGTCTCATGTTTTTCCAGAGCTGTAAATCATATTTAGATCTGATTGAATAATCATCAAAATGAGAACAGATTCTTTAAAAACAATTCAGGTTTGATAATAAATGCAACAGAACTATCATTTAAACATTAAAAATGCAAAAAATATAAAAAAGTAATTCTTTTTTTTGTTTAAAATCATATTATCGCCTCAATTTTACAATTTTTTTGCCACTAAAACTGCAATTAATTGAGATTTAGAAAAAATAGATATATGACGATATAATCACAGTTTTTAATACATTTCAGCATCAATAACAAAACTAGTTAAGGTTGGAAAATGTATATTTAGGAGTAAAAACACTGCAGTTCAATTATATGATAACATTTTTTAAAAAGAATCAAGCAGATTTTACATAAATTGCTTTAATGAGTGCTACATTTTTAAAAAATGCCTAAGGTTATCATGAGGATTAAAATATATTTCAGAGATTTTCTTCATGAGTTTGAAATATAAAGCGACTCGGTTCTGCAGAGATCCGTCTGAACGTGAGAGAAAAACCCTCTGCTCCGTTTTTTCTCTTCTCTTTGTGTGTTTAGCTCAAGTTCCCGACAATGACGAGCAGTTTGTCCCAGACTTCCAGACAGAAAACTGTAAGTAAGAAACATCGCCACTCCGTCTCGTAGTTAGTGTGAAAATCCACCTCTTTCTTTTAAATTTATTTTAAATATTGTGTCTCTCGGTTCGTTCATCTTTGCTTTTTATCTGCAACAGATAGACGTACGGAAACTAGAGTTTATCACAATCTGTTTACCTCTTTCTCTTGGTGGTTTATTTGCATAAGGAAAACATCAAAATCTTGAGGCAGACTTTTTTTAAGCTGATATTTTTATCTCCCAACGCCTTTTAAGTGACGTTTTCTTTTTTTAAATCTCCCACGGTAACCTTTTCTCAAAGGGCTTCTGCATAAACCCTCCAGTGTGGTTACATTTTCTAAATAAGGCACGGTAAAATTAGTTACTACATTTATCTTTTTTACTGGAGGGTCGGCTCGTCTTGCAGAATAAAAACAGCTGTAACTCTTTTTTTGACACAATTTATCCCATTGAATATTAAATTAGGTTTCTAATAATACTTGCAGAAGTGTTGCTGGTGTCTGATTTTGTGCACTCAGCGATAAGGAGAGCGCATAAACATCCCCTGGTTGTGAACGTTGGTTGCACATGGAGGCTTGGCTCGCTCCGTCTCTGGAGGAAGCGAAGCCAAGGTGGGGACAGAAATTGAGAGAGTGGAGCGCAGTGGGACTCGGATCGAGCACATGTCTTTCAGATGAGCCAAAATATGCATGAAACTGTGAGAAAAAGCACAAAAGTGTGCGCCCACGCCATGATTTCCATCAGCCTTTAGCCTCAAGAGCTACAGCTGAACAATGTTTGTAGGTTTAAAGGTTTTAAATATGGTTAAAATTGATTTTATCACCAATTTTAACAATAAATATTTTTAGAACCTCATTTTATATAATAAGTTGCATAGAAAATCATCAATCTTACCTAATTTGCGAAAATGTGAGCAGCTGCACTGCAAAAACACAAAATGTAAAGTACTAAAGTAATTTTAGTCTAGTTTTTAGTGTAAATGTCTTAGATCACAAAACAAATTTTCAAGTAACTTTACAGCAAGAAATGGATTTTTCTCCGTAAATACTTAGACCTGTCACAATAACAGATGATCCTGGACGATAAATTCTCCCAGAAGTTATTGCAATAAACGATAATATCTTTGATTTGAGACACTTTTCAATTAATATCACAATAATATTGTAAAAATAACACTGTGAAAGGTCAATAAATTTCAAATTCTATTGAACATTTAATACTGGAACTGGATTTTAAATTTCCAAAATAAATAAACAGAAATAACAAATAAAATGAATTATAAAGTCTCTGTAAACCAAATTCTCCAGTTGAGACTAAAGATTTTTATCATTAAGTTTTTGGTAAATTTAATGTTTCAATTGTTTCTCTTTGACTTTATGATGTGAAATGACTTGTTGCTGATATGTGCTGCACAAATAAACAATAAAACTAGAAAAAAGATAAATATAAATTACCGAGCTCTTTCTAATTTATGATGTGATTAATTGATTTATTGTTTATTTTACAAGCCTATAAATAATTCTTTAATATTAATGAAAATGTGCTACCTCTACTGGCAGATTATTTCACTTACAATGAGACGTTTTTCCCATGTTGTAAATTAAATAATCTGCCAATGTATCCAATACTGCGTTGCTAGGTAACGGGCTGGGCTTGGCTGGGGTTGCTAGGTAACGGTGCAACTTGTGAAGTAAATGGAACTAGAACTTTTTCATCAATATTAAAGGAATTATTGAATCTAAACAAGCTGCTCTATCTTACTGAAAAGTTACTTATGAGTTATTTTAGTTTTATTTTAAGTGAACTAATATATTTCCACTAGAATCTTTATTGATTTTGTGTTTTTGCAAAAAAAAAAAAATTCAAAATAGTGTGTGAATTACCCAATGATGAGTTCAGAACCAGAGGTCACCAAGACTGTCCCGTTGTCCTTCAGAGGTAGCTGGGGTGGGCGGCCATGATGGCAGGAGGCTGCTGACCATCTGAATTGTCCTGTTGGCAAACCTGCCTCAGACTGGAGGGGCACTAACAGATGGCGGGGGGGTGAGGGCGCCGCGCCGCGCGGGGCTGGGCGCTTGAGCAGGCATCCCAGCCGGCAGCGATCCCATATGGGTTTCACCGGTCCGAGAGACGGAGGCGCTGCCGCTGAGGTGGAGGTGGAAACACTGAACAGAATGAACTGGAAGAAAAGCGGCCATTTTGTTTATGAAAATACCCAATAGAGGTTTTTGTTGGTGACGAGCATAAACACTCAGTGAGACTCAATAGTGCAGATTTTTTTATTCCACTACAAAAACACAAAATCTTACCAAGTATTTTTGGTCCAGTTTGTACTCTTAGTTCACTTGAAATAAGTGAAATTAAATTAAAAGTAACTTTTCTGCAAGATGCAGGAGCTTGTTTTACGTAAACAATCACTTAATATTTATGAAAAGGTTCCAGTTCCTTTGGCAGATTATTTAACTTATAACAAGACATTTTTCCTTTGAGTTAATTTATCTGCCAATAGAGCAAGTTCTTTATCATCAATATTAAGGAATTATTACTTAAAACAAGCTTCTATATCTTGTTAAAAACTTAGTTTTAAGTTAATTTGTCTTATTTTAAGTGTAACAAGATATTTGCACTAGAAACTAAACCAAAAATACTTGATAAGATTTTGTATTTTTTACAGTGAAATCAAATTTATTTATTTTTTTAGTAATCCAACATTCAAATGTTGGATTACTAACATTTGAATGTTAGTATTATTATATATATTATAATATATATAATAATATATTCTAAAATACATAGAAAAGATAACTTTGCCCTCTCTTGATGTGGTTTAGTCGTCCATATAAAGGCTTTAAATGTTTGGACTCAGTTAAAACTCAATACTGTTTACTTGGGTCAGTTTATACCAGCAAAAAAGAAAAACGTCCAGTGTTTTAATTAATGGACTGAATGTCTATTAAACCATTCAGCTTTTAAAAATAACGGTGCAGTCTTGGTTGGATTTTGGCCACATGTAGTAAAAACACAGATACACAAAGCTAAAGTTTTATGTGTCATGTATTTGAAGACCATTAGCGACAGTTAATTTCTCAATCTCTCCTTTATGACAGAACATGTTGACTCAAAACAATTTTTTTGTTTTAGATTTAAAGTATGAATAAATATATTAGATTCCATGAATCCAAATTACAGCGACAGATTTATTCCAAAAATATTCATGTTTGGATAAATACTTAATTAGCTGGCTAGCTACTTTTCTAGCTTGTTGCTAAAATTATTAGCATTTCTAAGGGGAAAATTTGTTTTACAGTATAAAAATATGATCTACTCATTAATTTTGTCTGAAATTTAGATTGTGTTAGGATTGTTAACTAGTAGCTAATGCTAATAATTTTTGCTAGTGTGAAACATTAACATTAGTAAAATCTGTGTATTATAGATCCATACATAAAATAAATAAACTAGTGTTTAGTTTATCTGAACATATAAGATGAATATTTAGCTAGCGTGCTACGTGGCTAGCTACATACAGCATATGCAAATCAGTTAGCATTAGCAAAGAACAAATGAGTTTATAAAAGTATTTCATACAGCTTAGTCGACATAATTTTACTCAATTTGATGGTTTTTATCATAAGAAGCATTAATTTAAATTTTGCTTTTGGATATTTGGCAATAATGATAAAACTCCAGTCTTTTGTAGTTTATTAGCCTCCCTTTTCTTTTGAAGAATGTATTAAAATAACAATTAATAATTAACATTTTCATCATCTGAAAGTGTCAGATGAGTTAATTTGGGAAAAATCTGAATTGAAATCAAAGTATTATTTCACTTTAACCATTTTGGTTTGTAGTTTCCTGTTGAAAGTCAAAAGCTAAATGGGTGTTTAATGTGTATGAATATTTAAAAACTATTCCTATGAAGTTATGAAAATGGTAAACTTAAAGGTTAAAATCAATGACTGGTGAACTTTGTTTTAGACATAGAAAACCGCATTAATCTGTTTCTTTGTGACAGACGAACTCTGTGATGAAAATGTTTAAATTTATAGAACAGCCATTGATACTTAAGTTTGGTTTCAAGGTTTTGGGGTTTATAAGAAATAGTTCCTGGCAATTACTGATTCTCATCATCAGACTTTAAGAAATTATGCACTTTTACTAATTTGTAAAAGGTTGTCATTAAAGTTAGATCACTAAATATGGGATAAAATCCACAACAATTGGATTACAGTTTGGATTTTTGTTCATATTAAGAAGTCTTGATGAGAAATTTGACAATCAGTTATTTCTGATTCATCTGATAAAAGAAAAAAAATCATATTATGTCAAAATTTTACTTTTTTTATTTCTGTAAATGTCAGATATCACCTGGTTTTCTGTTGTTTGTATTTGTATCATGTTTGACACCTCAGCCTTTTCCAGTTAGATAATGACATGAAGCATGAATTAAAAATCACATTTAGACAGAAATACCAATTTTATAAGATTTCTTACTCTGGATTTTGCTTTTCTGTGGAGAATGCTTAAATAAAAATACAAATAAACCAGTCAGATAAACAAATTTTACTGGACGATAAATGGTTCCAGAAGATATTGCGATAAACGATAATATTGTTTTGAGACCATTTTCAAGTAATGTAAAGGTAACGTCGTAAATAATAAAAGAACATATTCTCAAAACTTTATTTTCTAATGAACATTTAACACTAAATATCCAAAATAAACAAAACAAAACAACAGAAACAAGAAAATAATTAATTAAGAACAAAATTGTCCTTCACAAAAATGGATAGTTGAGACCAAAAGAAAAGATTGCAGCTTATGTAGAAAGAGAGAAAGAAAAGAGGAAAAACTATAAGTCAAAATATAAATATAATTATTGACCTTGATTTAGTTTGTGATCAACTGAATTGACTGATTGATTATTGCAACAAAATTTATTTCATTTCCCATCAAAACAGAAAGTAAAAGAATCAAAACCAGTTTTCATTAAACTGTAATAATGAACTAAATGATCCAGTAAAGTTTTGGTTCATTTTGTGTTTTTTCCACCTTTAATTTCATGACCTTCACATGTTGAACAAGCAGGACAGCCTTCCTCAATGTCAACTTTCTGCTCTCCGCCGATCAACCAGCATGCCAAGCAAAAGTGTCACAAAGCTGAAGGAGAATCGGGAGAAATTTCTTTGTCTCAAACTCCAACACAGATGCTTACCATTAGCATAACTTAGCAGGGAATGAAGGAGGAGAGGAGGTGTAAAATGAGGCCACACGTTGCCGGCACATCCGAGCCGCCATCATTTAACAGCAGAGCCGAGCGCCTGCAGCAGGTGAAAATGGAATGGGAGGTTTTTCACCGCTGCCAAAAGACCTGAACTTTTTTATGAATGGACCGGAGAAATATCTGCCAAACGTCGGCTCCGGTTCTGCCAAAATTCACAATTTGCTCCTAAGAGTTCACAGCAGTTTGGGCCAACAGATCCGTCACCAAGACGTGGTTGACTAAAACGAGCTCAGTAATTTCTAGCTTTGGTTTTTCCTCTTCGTGGCAGGTCCACTTGTGTTTTTATTTAAACATTCTCCACAGAAAAGCAAGATTAAGAAATGTAGGTAGTTGTGAAAAATAAACAATAAATCGATCAGTTCAATTAAAACAAGCTCAATAATTTCTGTTTGCATCAATTAGAGTTTTTCTTTCTACCAAAACTGATCTTCACTTTGGTGTTTTGGTCCCTTTTTAACTAATTTTTCTTTGTTGTTTCTGTTGTTTTATTTATTTTGGATGTTTTGTGTCAAACGTTTGTCAGAATTTAAAGTTCATTTATCTTTGAGAATGTGTTCTTGCATTATTTATACCATTGTATTTCTTGAAAATGGTCTCAAAACAACAATGTTATTGTTTATTAATATAACTACAAAAATTTCTGGGACAATTTATTGTCCAGCAAATTTTGTTTTTGTATTTTTATTTAAACATTCTCTATAGAAAAGCAAAATCCAGATTAAGAAAGATAGTTGTGAAAAATAATAAAAGTGATAAAAGCTGTGTAAATGGGATTTTATAACTCAGACCTTTTATCTAACTATTAGAACGTCAAGTTTATTTGGTAATAATGTGTGAATGCATTACTACCAATATATTTTACTATTATTATTAAATATTTAAAAGCAAAACATAAATGAATGCTTCTTATGATAAAAAATACATCAAATTGTGTAAAATTATATCTACTAATCGGTACAAAATACTTTTAAGAACAACAGCTGAACAACATGAACTGGTTTTTGTCAATAAATATTTTTAAAACCTCATTACTATCCACACAGCAAAGACCTGGGAAAACTAAGAAATGTTTAAGAGAATGGCACAAAAACATTTGCATTAAAAATAGGCCTGATAATTGCTCTAACTACCGCTCTCCTTTCCATCTTGATTAATCAATACGTAGATAATGAGAGCAATCAAGCCATGATGGGCATGACATTCTGGACTAAAAAGGAAGTCTCTGCTTCAGTCAGAGGCGATGCCCTCGCTATTGATTTGTGTACCTTGGCACCCTGCTGACGAAATCTATTGTGACATTTCCATTTTTAATTTAAGACCCTGCTCTGCTGCACATGTGAAGCCATTGTTACGACCTGATGCCAAGTCTTTTCTGAGGGATTCTCACATAAACTGAGTGACTTTGACCACTTAACTTTATTTAAACGAAGAAATTAGAAATAGAGTTTTGGCATCTGCTGGGTTGGAAATTGCTAAATTGTTTATTTTTTTGTCTCCACTTATGGTTTCAACGTCTGGGAAGTTTGATACAATAAAAGCATAAAATATGAAAATGTTTTCTGTTAGCTTTTAGTGCTCAAATATAATCACAGACAAGATAAACGATCATATCAGAAGATTTTAGATCACAAGAAATATAAAACCTTATTAAATTTACATTGTTTTCTATTACTTTTTAAATAAAAACACAAAATCTTGCCAAGTATTTTTGGTCTAGTTTCTAGTGGAAATGTCTCAGTTCACTTGTAATAAAACAAAACTAACTTAGCAGCTTGTTTTGAGACAATAGTTTCTTAATATTGGTGAAAAAGTTCTTGTTCCAACAGGTGTTGCGCCGTTACCTAGCAACCCCAGCCAAGCCCTGCCCGTTACCTGGCAACCCAGTAGTAGATACATTGTTTCGCTGGTAACATGAGTAAAATGTTGTAAGTGAAATAATCTGCCAATAGAACTAGAACTTTTCTTTAATATTAAGGGTTTTTCACTTAAACTCCTATTTCTTGCTGAAACGTTACTTGTAAGTTATTTTTGTCTTATTTTAAGTGAGCTAGATCTAAAATACTAGAAATACTAGATCAATAATACTGCAGTGTTTAGATTTTTGCCGTTGTGTCTGATCTACATTATACTTTATCAGTTGACTATTCTTTCATTTTGAATTATCATTTAAATTACAAACGCCTGTGTAATCTAAATATTTATCTAACTTATTTTGTTTATTTGCTTTCATTATTAATATCTTGTATCACATTTACACGTTGTTTGATCTATAGTATTAGAAATTACTTTATGCATTTTTTTTGGAGACATGTTGTTCATCTTCATCAGTGGTAGTGCTTTAAAGTTTATCTTGTGTGTTAGCAACTAGCATTGATGTCATTTAGCTGTTTAGCTTTTCTGTCATGACCTATAAAACAGATTTATTAGTTATTTTTATCTTTATGTAAGTTAAACTGAGAAGATTATTTACTCCAGTCCATGTATTTTCCACCAAAACAACTAAAAGGTTTCTGTTATACAGATTAAAATCCTTTAAATGAGATTACAAACACGTCCAACATGTTTCCCTGAATGTTTGTAGCTTAAAATTTTGGGTTCCGACCCTCCCCTCCTCCACCTGTTGCTGCACATTGCTGGTCAGCTGGCTGGAAGGAGCCGACTGCTTTTTCTCTGTGTTCAAGAAAGACAAATTCAGCAGCTGGGGAACATTTTTGGTCTCAAAAAGCAACCATACAGTCGTTGTGTGAGAATTAAAACTTAAGTTAATTGTAAATATATATTTTTCTCAAACCGTTAGATGACTGAAAATAAATTCTGACTTTTATATCAGACTCTTTCTCAGAATTAGATTTCTTTTTCCCCCCAAGTGGTTGCAATCCTCTTCCGTATCGGTTGATAGTCAAACCGATAACGATTTTAATCGTGACGATCGAAGCTCAGATGTCATTCTGACTCTGTAACGTCTAAACAAGCACCGTCGAAAGGTCTCCCCTCAGGAAGTGTCTTTTTGACCTCCGATCGATGACCTGGAAAGGTCAGGCCCCCAGCGAGGGCTGCGAACAACCCCTGGGGCCCGGCGGCATGCGGGGCCGTGCGGCCGGGCCCCCAGGCGCTCGGCGGACAGACCCCTGCACATGCAGCAGATGTCAGTCAGTGGAGAGAAAAACCCAAAACAGCTGCTGGATTTCAATGTTTGAGCTGCAGCTTCATCAAGTTTTCGTCTCTCTTTCTGCTCATGCATTCTGCACTGCAAAAACACAAAATATCACCAAGTACTTTTGTCTAGTTTCCCTGTTTGTTTCCTAATATCCTAATTTAAAATCCACTGAAATCAAATTGCTTTTAGAAGTCACTTAATTAGTTAATAATCTCCACCCGTGTGCCAGTGTTACACTGCAAAAACTCAAAATCTCAGCCAGTTTTATCCTTAACAGCTGAACTTTCCAGAATGTTCTCAATAATCAAACAAAAATAAAAATTTTCTTCACTAAAATCTGTTAATGCTGCAAAAATACAAAATCTTACCAAGTATTTTCTGTCTAGTTTGTAGTTAAAATATCCTGGTGCATTTGAAATAAGACAAAAGTAACTTTTCACCAAGATATAGGAGATTATAAAGTCAATAATTGGTTTTATAATTCTGGTTATTTTTATGTTTTTGGATTAAATGTCTTCATCCAGACGGATGGACTCAGGTGACCTCTGAACCTGCCTGGAATACCTGGATTATTTGGGATTAACTGGAAAAATGTTTTGTAATAAATAAAATAATCTGCTAATGGAATTAGTACTTTTAAAAAAAATCAATATTAAGGATTTTTAACTTTAAACAAGCTCCTTAAAACTTTCCCTCAGTTAGTTTAGCTTTATTTCAGGTGTATTAAGATATTTACACTAAAACGTAGAGCAGGGGTGTCCAAAGTGTGGCTCGGGGGCCATTTGTGGCCCTGGATCACCGTTCAGGCTGTTGATGCAGATTTAAAAACAACAGGGAAGTTTTCACTGATGCAACACAAAACATTCATCCAGGTTTTTGCTTTGAATTTCATTTCTTTTAATAATAAAGATTAGCTAAAATAGATTAGTTTAGTGCATGGTTTGCTGTTTTTGGCAAAGCTGCAGGACTTTTTTTATTTTTTTGTTTTAAATATACAATTTACATAAATTTGACTGCTTTAATGTTTGTTTAGTTTATTTAAGAGGTAGAGAATAAAAGAATAAAATAGTTTGCTGTTAAAATTTTGTGGTTCTTTAAATTTGACATTTTTGACCCCCATGCCAAAACGTTTGGACCACCGAAATACCAAGAAACGTTAGGATTCTGAATTTAATCTCATAGTGTGTTTTAAAGTGTGTTGTGTTTGCTTCCAACTCGAGTCAGAACCGATTCCCTCTCTCAGAATTCTCAGTTTTATCTCAGAATTTTGACTTTTTTCTCAGAATTCTGAATTTAATCTCAGATTTATTTCTCTGAAGTCTCACTTTAATATCAGAATTGTGATTATTTTCAGAGAATTTTAACTTTACTCTCAGATTCTGTTTCTCAGAATTCTGATCTTAATGTTAGGATTTTTGACATTTTTCTCATACTTTCAACTTTAATCTCAAAATACTTTGTATGATTTTTGTGTCTCTTTTTAAGTGTGGGATCAGTTCAACTCAAGAGTCAGAACTGATGCCCTTTCTCATAGTTCTTAGTTTAATCTCAGAATTGTAATTATTTTCTGAGGATTCTGAGGTTTAATCTCAGATCTCTTTACTCTTTTATTCTGCCTTTACTATCAGAATTCTGACTTTTTATTTTAATTTTGACGTTAATCTCAAAATACCAAAAATACTTGGTGCGATTTTGTATTTTTTTGGAAGATGTTGCGTTTGCTTTCAACTAAAGAGTCAGAACTGATCCACTTTCTCATAATTCTGACTTTAATCTCAGAATTTTAACTTTCTTCTCTCATAATTCTGACTTTAATCTCAAAATACCAAAAATACTTGGTATGATTTGTGTTATTTTCTGAAGCGTGTTGTGTTTGCTGTCAACTCCAGATTCAGAACCGATCCCCTGTCAGCGCAGCTTGGGCCGACTCGCAGGGAGACGGCGATCGGCCAGGCAACCCGAGCCCGGCTTCATTCTGACCGACTGACTGGGCTTTCCTTCAGAGACCCAGTCGATTAGATTAGCGTTGATCATGACTCGAGATGATGGGATGTTAATCAGGACTGATCAGGCACTTAACAGCCTCTCAGATGGACCGGGCTCACGGCGGGGGCTGCAGGCCCCGCCCGGCCCGTCGGATCAATGCGCCCGTTGTTGTCGTCTGGAACGTATTGACAGCCTGCTGAAAGCAGATAAAGTATTTATAGGAGCCCGTTTTATGATTGTCATATTTCACCAGCAGAGCCCCCGCCAGGAAAAACAAATGAGATTTGAAGTGAGTTGTTTGTGTCAGTGACGGCCTGAGACGTCAAAATGGAGGACAGATGGAATCAGTGTTGGTGCATTTCACTGCAAAAACACAAAATCTTACCTTACTACACACGAAACAAGACAAAAACTAACTCAAAAGTATCTTTTTATTTATTTCCCAATAACTGTCATATGTAGACGTAAACACAGGTCCAACTTTGTCCCAGTTCATTCACATTTTATTCATACAAACCTTCATTTTAGACATTTAACCTACGATAAGTATAGATGTTGTTTAAATCTGGAGACGACTGATGTCAAAGTCAAATTTATTTATATATCACTTTCAAAAACAGGTCAAAACAAAGTGCTACACAAAAACACTAACAATAAATTACAGTAAATTGGTGAAAAGATGATTATTTTTCTGATAAAGAAAAAAGAAAACAAAAATAAATTTCTCTCAGATAAACATTAACCCAATTTAGAAAGGCTACACTGTCAAAAATATCTGTAAAATACTAGCAGCTGTCACGACTGTCTGTATTTTACTGTAAATTTTACAGATTTTTTTTGCAGTGTAATATTGACCAAATACGTCCACGAACATGGACGTCCATAAACATGGACGTATTAGAGCGAGAATAACAACAATAGACATAGGAAAAATTAAAACTAAAGTAACAATAATAACAAGAGTACAAAACAAATTGAAAAGTTATATCGAGGTGTTTCAATATGGATCTAGTTACTGGTTTCCATTTGAAGTTGTTTTTTCCATAATGTAAATCTTAATTTAATTCTGTCTCTCCAGTCCATAAAACTGGGAGTTTGTGTTCTTAACCAAGCAGATCTAAAACTTTTCTTTGCAATCAGAATTAAGACTTTAAGCAAGAATTTATTGTCTTTGTCCAAGGAGCTTGTTTTTGGTCAATATTTATTGATTAAAAAGTTCTGGTTCCATTGGCAGATAAATTTACTTATAACTTATAAAATAACTTATATTTTCCCCGTGTTATAAGTGAAATAATCTACCAGTGGGATTATAACTTTTTCACCAATGTTAAGGAATTATTTTCTTAAAACAAGCTCCTATATCTTGCTGATTAGTTACTTTTACATTAGTTTTGTCCTAATCAGATATTTGCACTAGAAACTAGAAAAAAACCTTAATGATTTTGTTTTTGTTTTTTCTTCTGTGTAAATTACACTACAAAAACACAAAATCTTACCAAGTAATTTAAGTCTAGTTTGTTGTGCAAATAAGACAAAACTAACTTACAAATAACTTTTTTTGTAAGATGTAGAAGCTTGTTTTAAGTAATTAATGACTTGATATTGATGAAAAAGTGTTAGTTCTATTGGCAGATTATTTAACTTATAGCAATACATTTTTCCCATGTTTTAAGTTCTTTTATCTGCCAATAGAACAAATACTTTTTAATCAATATTAAAGAATTATTTAGTTAAAACAAGCTTCTATATCTTGCTGAAAAGTTACTTTTAAGTTAATTTGTCTTATTTTAAGTGAAACAAGATATTTGCACTAGAAACTAGACCAAAAATACTTGGTAAGATTTTGTGTTTTTGCAGTGCATGAGTTTATTTTTCCTCCTGAGCTCCTTAGAAATGGAGTTCAGGTATCTTAACCGTATATTAAAAGTTGAAATACCTTTAATAGTAAACTTGATGTGAAATGTGTCATTGGACCCCTGGGTGACTCAGGTGTGTTTGTCTCTTTGTCTCGGCGCTGCAGTGGCTTTCCACGGACTGCAGCTGAAGATCAAGCGGGAGCTGCACAGCCCGTGCTCAGAGCTGAGCTCCAACTGCAGTCAGGAGCGGCCCTTCAAGCTCCAGTATGGAGAGAAGTGTCCGTACAGCATCAGGTGGCCGGCCGCGCGCTTCACCCAGCCCGGTTCAAACATGGCTGACGCTTCATCTGACGGGCTGTGCTCAACACTGAGATGAAACCTGTTACTAACATGGAGGAGTGTTCATGAATGTTTATGACTGCTGTTATGAATATTTACCAAGTGTTAGTATTTCATAAACAAACCAAATAATAACACTTTATTTAGTAAAATTACCAAATAAAGTGATATTATTAGGTGAATAATGACACTTGTAATGCAAAGTTTACACTTTTAATTGACTTTTAATCAGAGTTGGGTAGTAATCATATTAATCAATTAATAAATCGATTAATCGTTTGATAAATTAAGATTAGCTCAATAACTTCCATTTGCACATTTTTCTCTCTTTTTACCAAAATCTTTTTGACTAAAGTGTTCAGTCTGATATTTTAGTCTAAACTAGCCAATTTTGTTTATTTTATTTGTTGTTTCTGCTGTTCTGTTTATTTATTTCGGATATTTAAAATGTCTTCCAGTTCCAGTGTTAAATGTTCATTAGAATTTGAAGTTTTGTTCTTGCATTATTACCTGAAAATGGTCACAAAACAACAACATTATCATTTATCGCGATAACTTCTGAGATTATTTATCATCCAGCAAAAGTTGTTATGACAGGCTTAGTGGTAACTGCCGTATTTTCCGGACTATAGAGCGCACCTGATTATAAGCCGCACCCAGTAAAAAAATTTTTTAAAGGAAAAACAATTTTGTATATACATAAGCCGCACCTGTCTATAAGCCGCATGTACCTACATACAGACGGTACACATAAAGTTTTCAAAGTTTTAATAATATACCTTAGCATTTATTTCCAAACAGTGCCCGTGATGCGGCAGTAACACAGCAGCAATATGGTAGTAGCACAGCACTAACAGGGCTGGTAAAAAACCATACTGGTAAAAGTCACTGAGAGCCGTCTTCATCTTCCTCCTGTGCACTGAGACGTGTTAAGTTACATTAAACTTGCGTCTTCCTCTACACATATATTCCACCTGTCTCACTCTTACCTTTTCTGCTCGAGCGCCCCCTGGCGGCCGCTAGAATAAATAAGCCGCATCAGTGTATAAGCCGCAGGGTTTAAAGCGTGTGGCTTATAGTCCGGAAATTACGGTAGTTACATTTAATCAATTACATTTGAGTAACTTTTTGGGGAAAAAAAAAAAACTTTTAGGAGTATTTTTACTATGCTGTACTTTTACTTGAGTAATTTTATTACTTCAGTAAAATTTCTGGATTTTCTACCACTGAAAATTCACCAGACACACACGTGAACTTCCTGTTAAAGTTTTTAAAGAAAATATTCTTTTGCTTGATTTTGTTGTACAAAATACATTTTTACTCTTACCTGACTAATTTCTTGGATGGCTACTTTTAACTTGAGTACATTGTTTGGGTACTCTGCCCACCTTTGATCTGAATGCATGTTTTAATGCAACTTTGCATTAAAAGTGTCATTATTTACCGATTGATGACAACAGTCATATACATTCATAACGACTCCGTCATGTTTATAAAAGGTGTTCTGTCTTTTGCACATCTTTTCAAATAAAGTCTCACCAAAACTTGCCTAGCTTGGCTACAGTAACCTATTTCAACTCATTTGTGTTGTTCTGGACTCAGTACCCTGACATCTGGATTGTTTTGTTGCCGCAGTGCCTATGAGCAGAAGCACCACACAGGAATGAAGCCCTCCAGCCCAGTGACGCCCCCCTGCAGCACCCCGGTGTCCCCCCTTCACCATGGCTCGCCCACGCCCAAACCGGACCGGACTTACGCCCACATCCCGCCCTCGCAGCCTCTCCCGGACAGCGCCTACTCCATGGACCACAGGTACCGCCGCAACGTCACCATTAACCCACTGGTTGCCCTGACAACTGACTGTAATGGTGCCAGTGTGTTTCTTAATTGGCCAGAGGGGAAAACAACTTTGACAGAACATTATTTTACTATTAATGCTAAACACACAAGTTTAGGGAGTATTTGTTTTCTAGTTTATACTGCAAATATCGTATTGCACTTGAATTAAGACAAAACTAACGTAAAAGTAACTTATCAGGAAAATATAGAACCTTGTTTTATGTAAATAATTCCTTGGTTTTCATGAAAAAGTAGTAGGTTCATTTATTGTGCCGTTACCTAGCAACCCCAGCCAAGCCCAGGCCGTTACCTAGCAACCCAGTATTAATTCCACT
>CAEFZY010012276.1:0-10980 GCA_903066815.1 Brachyrhaphis roseni
CACCACTCAATACTCAGATCCATGAACGAGATGTAGCAAATATGAACGGGAAGCCACCCAGTGGCTGAAATAAATTACTATATTTGAAACACTTTAATAAAGTGTTTTAAAGTGTATTTCTAAGACACTTTAAAACATATATATGGCGCACCGGATTATAAGGCGCACTGTCGGCTTTTGAGAAAATTGAGGGCTTTTAGGTGCGACTTATTGTGCGGAAAATACGGTAGCTGTCAGGAAACTAACAGGAATCCAAGGCTATTTCAAAAGTCTGATGTTGTCATGGTAACAAACCTAACTTCTCCCAATCAGAACAACTATGTTTTCGTATCTCATTTGCTCTCATTTTATTTCGCATTCTGTCTCCATTTTTTTTTCAGCATTTTGGATTTGGATGCTTGGACTTCATCTTGCTTTAACACAAGAGCATGCTCAGATCGTCACTCACCTTGGCAGTTCAACAATATGGAAATGCAGCAGAGAAAGTCTGCAGTTAATAAGTCAGATCAGTGTGAACAGTGGCAGTGTTACCTGAGGCTGAGGAGTCTCTGGTGAATTTCGGCTGACAGGCTGTACTTGTCAGACTTGATCATGTCCCTGACAGAATCAAAGTCTTCCTTCAGCTGCAGCGCCCCCTGCATACTGAGGACAAACAACCACAGCACACTGTTCAGACAGACCACTGCAGGATGTGTGTGTCAGCACTCACACACAAAAAGCTGACACAAAAAAGTTTTCCCTGAGTCAAATGATCATTTCAGAGCCTGATGTCCCAGAAGAACACGGAGGTTGCCATGACAGCATGTCTATTTTACAGCAGCTTTCAGACATCTTTAAGATTGTTTTGTTATATTACTAAGTTATCATAATATTTTGTTCTTTTACACAAAATGTGGCGCAGTTGGTAGCACTGTTGCCTTTCAGCGAGAAGGTCCTGGGTTTGATTCCTGGCCCGGGGTCTTTCTGCATGGAGTTTGCATGTGTGCGTTCTCTCCGGGTGCTCCGGCTTCCTCCCACAGTCCAAAAACATGACTGTCAGGTTAATTGGTCTTTCTACATTGTCCCTAGGTGTGAGTGTGTGTGTGCATGGTTGTTTGTCCTGTTTGTCTCTGTGTTGCCCTGCAACAGACTGGCGACCTGTCCAGTTTGATCCCACCTCTCACCCGGAACGTAGCTGGAGAGGCACCAGCACCTCCCGACCCCATTAGGGACAAGGGTGTAAAGAAAATGGATGGGCACAAAATGTGTTCTGTCAACTAAATAGTTCACATATCAGAATGTAAACAGCCAGTGTCCATTCAGAACATGTGGCTTTAAGTTAAGGTCCTTCCTCTTCATTTCTTCTTCTGTGGTAGTTAATTTTTTTTTTTTAATTTCTCAGCCTTCTTCCCTTTTGTAATATTCACCTGGGCTGATAAGTAAGTGTAATGTGGCTTCCATCATATTTGTTTCAACCCATTAACATGGACATCTGGTTAGATTTATTCACAGGGAATGCCTCTCTGCAAAAGACAATATAGAGTCACAGCACATTCAAAAACCAGCAACACAGTTCTGGTTCTTCCGACAGAACACAGGAAGTAAAACCTCTATATGTCACAAAGTCAGTTGACGGTGATATGTTGTTCCAGTGAAAAATGCTAACGCCAAACCTGAATTTGATCTTCTGCCTTAATATGTGCTCCATCCATGCCTCCATGAAAGCCGTCATCGTGACAGTTAGTGCTTGGACGTGAGCATCTTCTGACAATGGCGCAACAGCCTCTAGAACTTGGCCAATTACAGACTGAGCTGCCAGAGATGCATATTCACTGGGACTGCTGGGAAAACCTGCAATGCATAAGAAACATTCACTTTTACCTTGCATAGTGACTACTGCTGTGTTTTGTATTTGAAACTAGAAACCTCAGATTTTTTACTAATTGAAGGAAAGAAATGTCTTTTCCTCCATCTTATACTAATGAAGCAAAGCATGTTATTATCAGCATTGCAAAGGGGTAGAGTTGATCAGAAAGAATGGAAGTGCTTGACACATAACTGCTGAAGTTCTTCTCCTTCAGGAGTGCTTCTGAAGGAGCACTTCAGAAGGAGCACTTCAGAAGCACTTCAGAAGCACTGCTGATAGCAGATAGCTGCTTTCCATGAGTCTCGTGATTCTACTGCTGAAATATTACAGATCAGGTCATTAAATCAACCTGATGTCCTCAGTTGGTTCCACCAACTTCATCCCTTTTTATAATGAATGTATTTATTTTACAATTGTCAATTGATGGAGAAGGGATTGATTGCATGAAATATATTTCAATAAAAGATCAGAGCAAAAGACTGAAATGAAAAACAGTTTAAAAGGGACTCAAAGATTGGAAGAGCAGCGACCTCCACACACTCGTTTAAAGAAATGAAGACCAAGCACTGTAGCAACTGGTTACTATGGTGATGACTCAATGATGCCCAAACACAAATAGCAACCAGTTGCTCTAGACATGTGGAACTGATCCAGCCCGCTGAGCCCGGCTCGACCCATCAGTACGACTCTGGCATGCGTACCCGTCCTCTGGCTCGGCCTCCAGTATCCTGCAGACGGCATGGTGCGCTCAAAGATCTCCCCAGACATTCGCTTGCAGTCAGTAGAGAAGTTGCTCAGCACCACAGAAGAGAACGCCTGGTGGAGCAGAATGTCGAGATCAGATCCATCAAAATGATTTGCTTTGCATAACCTCATTGCTAACATGCGAAGAAAACAGTTTTACCACATTTATCTTTGGAAAAAATGTTAATGGGCTTCTACACTGATCCTAATATTTTGCAAGGTTTCTACACATTTATTATAACAATTCCACCTTACATTTTAAACAGGTTTTTAAGTATTAGCCTTGAACCAGCTTGAATAGTAGGCAAGTCTTTTTCCCTATAGGCTTTTGGACCATTAGAAACTAGAAAAACTTAGATTATCTATTTATAAATATCTAAGTCTAACTTTAGAAAAGATAGTTTGTAAAGCTTTTATTATATAAAAAAAAAAAAAGACAGTGAAGGGACAAGAACACAGTTATAAAGTAATAAATGTACCATAAGATGCTTCAGTCCATAAAGTAATTCAGAGTTACAACATTGTAGACATAAGAATAAAGACGGTCCCACTGTTCCGTCACAACCTCATTTCTGCCATTTAATATTCCAAGGATCATCTAACATGTTGAATTTTCAATCAGTTTTTTTCTCCACATTTTGAGGGTTGGAGTCTGAGGTTTCTTCAATAGCATTAAAATAAGGTGAACACAAGTCACAAGTCCAGTATTTCATACTCTGAAAACTGTGGCACCTTCCCTCTGTCCCCAATAAAAACAGTCTTGGTGATTCAAGTAATTTAAACCCCCCATGAATGATGACACACTGCTCCATATCGGAGAGACTTGAACCCTCCCACAAAGCCTGCAACAGAGCACCTTTTACTTCTTGACATTCCAACACAGGGTGTCTTTTTCTATACCCATTTTGTGAAGTCTAGATGGAGTGAGAGAATCTGCTGAGAATTTTACTTTGAATAAATTTGTCTTTGGCCTGCCTGTATATAGCCAGAAATAATTGAGTCCCAGGTTCCTTCATTAAAAATACAATCAAGATATATACTATTTTTAAGCCATGGACACGCATTATACCATCTTCATACCTTGCTAAGTAAGGTTGGTAATCCCAAAAACACTATCAGGCTTTTCACCTGATCTCCAAAAATGACTTCTTCCCTCCAGATTAAACCTTCCAATGAAAGAATTGCATGATCTAAATATGTCCTCTTCTTATAGATAAACAATTATTCTTATATCTTTGGAACTATGGGAAGATATTCTATTTCTTGTGTACCTCTTGCCATATGTTCTTTCAGAACATCAAAATATTGTTAGCCAGCTTATTCCTACAGTTTTCTAGTTTTTGGGTTAATACCTTAATCGGGGGGAATAGGGAGATAGGTTTGTGTTTGATTAAAACCCAGTCTATGTCTGTTTACATACCTTAGACATTTCAAATGAAATAGTACAGTGTTCTGTTGGCTGGGACCAGTCCTTCCTTTTTTAGTTGAGGCAACCTACTAATGCTAACACTTGTTTGGTATTTTGACCCAGTTTAGGATCCACAGGTCCAGTTCAACTCAAATTGAAAGCATTTTAGGGACCACTGTCATTTGAAACAAGTATGCATTCAGTGGGAGTCAAAATTATATAAAATGCTTATGTGTGAACAGGAAAAAAATTAAAGTTATTTATAAGTTCAAAGATAAAGCATGTCAGATTATTATCAAAATCAGCATGTACTGGACACAGCCACAAAATAGTAAGAAAAATGGTCTAAAGAATCAGCTATGAAAGGAATATTGTAGAAAACAACAAATGCTCACACATGAACAAAGGAAAGACAGCAATAACACTGGACCAAGCATCAATGAATCAAACTGTCCTACACAGACTCACCTGCAGCTCACATGCAGCCTGATCAAGAGCTTCCAGTTGGTGCCTCTGTAGATGCTGACTGTGGCTCTGCAGAGTGGGATGATGGTCACAGTCTGAACTCAGGAGTAGGAACTTTGTCTGACCAATTGTCTTATCCAGGCTCTCCATCAACATCTAAAGACAAAAAAGCAGCAGTTCCACACTACCTAAACAAACTCATAGTTTTTGGATTACATACACCTTATACAGCTGATCCCTGCTAAAAAACTCATAAGTATTTGTTTGTCTTTACTTGTCAAACTAATTCCAGGACAGAAAGACAGGGCAATATCTTGTGAATGAATACAAGAAAAGTTTTTAGGTGCCAACAGTTTGATCTGGATTTTGTTTAGTAGTTGCTGTTTATGCACACGTTGCTTGGCATAACATTCTCAACTCAACATTTTCTCCTGCATAACATTATTAATGCTGCTGTAGCAGTAGCGATAATAATGGCTTTCTGATGCCATGTTGTCAGAAGATGTGAGGTTATCTTTGTTTAACAGTTTTCATATTCTACTTCTGTGGGTCTGCTCAATGTTCCATAAATTTACTTGTGATCTGGAGATGGGGAATTTTGAAAGTTCAAAGCGACCAACTCATGGAGCTGGTTAGCACTGACTAGGTTGACATCTGAGCAGAGATCAGTCTAGTTCTACTTAGGTTAACAGTTGGCTGACTTCTTTGGTGGAGTTAGGAAAGTGTTGGTGTCAGGTTAGTGAGCGGATGAGTGTAAATTTCCCTCATGTCCTCTGTTTCTATAGATATAGATTGCTAAGCTGTTTAGTCCAAAACTAAAAGATGTTCAGAGTGGTTTGAATCTGCCTTTGAATAGTTTGGAGTGAATAAAGTCAGACATTAAACACCACTCTCTTTATTGGCAGTAGTCCAGTTGTAATGGAAACTTTTGTAAATGAATTATGCTGTAAATGTGAACCATTATTGTGCTCAGTTGTGTTGGCCATATACAAGACAGATAGAGATGACAGTGAGAAAAAGCACAGCTGGAGACTACTGACCAGGATTTTATCTTTACGTGTCATGATTTTCATTTCAGATTTAATAATTATTCAAATACAAAGTTTACTAAACTTTGGTTAAACAAAAAACAAAACATACAAATTATTCTCAAGAAACTGCACTTACAGGATAAAGTGTGCAACTGAATTCAATAATTGTCTAATTATTGAAAACCAACAGTGGAAACAAGGTTTTTGAAATCAATGAGCAGCTTACTCTGAGATCTCCCTGGGTGATGAGAAGGAACTTATTAGGACTCCATGAAGAAAGGAACTGGTGTGCTTTGGACATGATCCAGACTGTAGAGATTTGGATCGAAGCAAACAGCAAACCAACAGTCCATCTCTGCAGTACACAGCTCGGCATGAGGAGGCCAAAAGATTCTGGAGGGAGAAGGATAAAGACCCTTGAAGAGACCGTTTTTGAAGTTGCTTTGGGTTTATTTAACTTGAGTGGGAAAAATGCTTCTTTCTAGGAGGATTCTAAACAAAATGGACCAGAATGGCAAGAATAAAAAAGTTAAATCCTTAAAAAACAAAACCATTAGCTATAAATAACTGATGTTAGAAGAATTACCAATTTCTTCAGAAGTCACAAGCTGTCTTAGTTTCACAGATAAATTAAAGTTAATCCTTTTAGATTAATAACCAACATCTCTAGATGGTTTCTGGTTACTTCCCATGAAAAACTGGAGGGGCAATATTTGTGTGTTTATGGCACAATGTGCCATAAAATGGAGCCGTCAAGTAACTGTCACCTTCAGTTGTTATAAAAATGCCATATATCAAATATGACTTAAAAGAAATTTGATTTCACAAATTAATGCCTTGAAATTGGGCCTCTGTTTCTTTAAGAAGCTCCTGCTCTTTCCCACATGCCATATTCAGGAAGTCATCACAGTAATGCTCCTATGCTCCAACATTGTTTTTTGCAGCATTTCACTGAAAAGTAGTTCCTATAATGAGCTAAGCAGATACACGGTTCCGCCAGGTGTTTAATTGCTGCTGCTGCTAGTCTGAAGGAGCTGAGTTGGGGAGTGGTGGAGGAGGGTTGCTCTGTGAGGTGGAAGCTCTGCTGGACACTGCAGCTCATTCAGTATCCACCAGCTTGAAGCTTAAGAAGCTTCAAGCTTCGAGCAAGCATTTCTAAACCTAGATGGTTGCCAAATGAGATTCAACATGCAGGGGAGCAACCTTTTTCCTTCTTGATTGTCTTACCACATATTGAGCTGTTTGACTGGCAACAACACAGAGACGACAGCAGTGGAGGGAGGAGCTGGAGGAAGTGTCCCATGGTCTGCGATATCAGGACACTTCCCTCTTCATTTGAAGTTGCTGCTGCAAAGCTGCTGCTCTCATTTCTGACACATTTATCCTTCAGGGCTGAACCCAATCCTCTGCATGCCACTGATGAGACACACACACACACCCACACACACACACACACGCCCATGCCAGTGTAGCACATCATCATAGCAGGACTCACATGCATCTATCAACATGGCAACTTACATCAGGTTCATCAAGCAGCAAAATATTTGGTTTAACCCAGGGGTTGGCAACTCCAGGCCTCGAGGGCCAGTCTCCTGCAACTTTTAGATGTATCTCTACTTCAACACACCTGAGTCAAATAATGAGGTCATTAGCAGGACTCTGGAGAGCCTGACTGTTCTTAGGAGGTGATTCAGCTATTGGATTTAAGTGTGTTGGAGTAGGGAGACATCTAAGAGTTGCAGGACACCGGCCCTCAAGGACCAGGATTGCTCACCCCTTAACCTCATCTCAGTACAACCACTCTACCCATAAAGAAAATCAGACTTTCTCTACAAGTGGTGAGGTTTGAAAGTCTCTGACAGGCAGGTCTGCTGCAGATTTTCTACAGGTCCAAAACACCTGAGGACAACAGCTGTAATGCTGTGAAAGCTTTCTAATGCATTTGATTAGATTTATTGTGAGTGAAATGATCCGGCAGTGTTCTAAGACTTAACAAGGTGAGGGAGATTCTTTGTATGACTGTTCCTCTCCTGGGACCCATCAGTCTGACAAGATAACACCGATACATAACATGCTTTTAAACAGAAATACAGATGACACACATTTTCATATTACGGCTCAGCTAGGACAAAACACATAAGGCACATCAATGTCTCATTTACAAGAGAGACCTCTAAAAGCCAATCATGTGTCTATTTACCACTAATGCCTGGTGAGGCAAAGTCAACACATGCCAAGGGTCAATATGGAGTCACCTTGCTGCCATCTAGTAGGTAGAGTTATGGCAAATAATGATTAATATACCCAGTTTGTGCATGAAATACCCAGCCGAGGTATACATCTGCTGTATGTGCTAAATTCAAGGTACCAGTCTTTTTTTGATTTAGAATATTTGACAGCATATCTATTTTTTATGTAGCTGTTTGAACACACATTGACAAAATTATACCATTTATCTCCCAAGTAAATGCAAGAACTCTGATCCATGTTTTATTAACAGCAAAACAGATTATCATAACACTCTTGTATTACATAATAAAGTACATTTTATCACAGCAAATATTAAAAAAATCAGCAGCATGTTTTTTGACTAGAAAGACAGCTGACATTGTAATTTACAGGTCTCTTTACTGGCTTCGTACTTTAAGGACTGAATTTAAAAAAAGGAAGGCCTGCTTCATTAGTTGCTATAGCAATACCTATAGTGAATGCAATATCTATCCATCTTTGGGGTGACGGAAGCTTGTTGTTTTTTCCCTGTACATTGAAATATGCCAAAGCACTTTGCAGTTGATGTTTGAGATGTGCTAACTGACTGGTTGGAGCCATTAGATTATGAGTGCAGCACTAACCAGAGTCCCAGTGGGCGTGTGCTGACTGGACAAACAAATACAGCCTGAACTGCTCCAGAATGGTTTGGAACGCCTTTGGAAACAGACCTAAAATACACAGAACAAAATACATCCTGTTTTATAAATACTCACTATTCACAGAAACAGTACAGAACACAAGCCTGAAATCCTAACAGACAGTCTTCATCTTCCAGCAGCAGTTTAACCAACATATTTCTGAGTTCACGTGGCTTGATTTCCTAAAGTAGTCAAGGAATTCACAGTTAGAAAAGTGAGACAGCCAGTTTGAATTGATATGCCATTCTTCATTGCACTCTTAATGTTGAACATTTGTGAGTGCTTTTATGCATGAGTCTACTCAGTACCAGCTAAGACACCAGATGGCTTCAGAAAGGAGGGCGATATGAAGATTCCCTTCTGAAGTCCTCAGAAAGGAGTCCAGAAAGGAGGAGATGATTTGAAGCTTAAATAGCTTCAAATCATCTGTTTAAGGAATGTTATTTAGCTATATTTCCCATTAGTTTCTTTATTGTTTTACTTCTAAAATGTTGTATTAATTTTAAAATTCTGACTAATACCGGTAATATATTTTCAGTGAACTAGTTCTGCCAGTATCTACACATCCATCAAATCCATTCTGGCCTAGGCCAACCAAATAGTTCCACTAGCATGTTTAGGTGGCTGAAATGTGATTGTTTTCTTCGTTCTTACAGATTTATACAATCAAATAGTTTCAGTTTTGGTTACTGTAGCACAGTTGCCTCATGGCAGCAACATTTCCGGTTTGAATTGTGGCTGGGCGCTCTCTCTATGGAGTCTACAGGACTCAACTGTTCCACTGGAGCTACGCCATCAGTCGGCAGAAATCCTAACTGTTCATGTGATCTTTAGCAAATTTAACATGGACAGAAAAAAGTTCTGAAGGCTGTCAGGTGAAATACTGTTATAAATACTGATGAAAACACGAGTCGAACTAAGTGCAATTGAATATAATATTAATTTAAATAACCAGAAGGAACCCTGTCCTATTCAGAAAGAATATTTTGTGTTGGTTTGTGGAATAAATGAAGAACCTGTTTGGTGAAGGTTTTATGGAATGACCCAGAATGTTGAAAGAATTCAAGGTGGTGAAGGAAAAAGGTCAAATTTAAAGCTGGGAGATGGAAAAACAAATCATTTTCATTAGTTTCAAATAAAACACTGTTTATATGATAGTATCTGCTTCAATACAAACATGAACAATTAAAATAAGACATTAAGAATAATTTGTCACAGATTAAGAAATCTGTGACAAATTTTTGAAATTTGTCACAGATCTAATACTTAAGAATTGTAGGATTTAATGGATTAATTTTGCAGTTGCTGAACTAAATAGACTGAGTTTATAAAACACTTCTCTAGTCATACTGAGCACGCAAATCCCTTCACATAGAGCCACATTCACCACGTCACACTCACAGACACACACACCATACACAGAGTGGTAGGTAACTTGGGGTTCAGTGCTTTGGCCAGAGAGACAAACACACGACAGGATAATGTTGAAATAGAGCCCACAACTTTGAGATTGCAAGAGGACTCTACCCACTGATCCACAGTGACCCACAACCAGCTGCATGTGGAGTTTCAAGTCACATGTGCAGAACTGTTAAGAAGGAGTAATGTGTGAAACCAAGCAGCAAACAGGTTCACACCACCACTTCCTGTCTCTTCTGCAGCTTGTAAAAATGCTTCAGTAATGTAGGTCTTTACATACTGCTGGGAACACATGCTATTTTATACGTTTTTAAGCACTGATATTTTCTGTACTGTGATGATTTCATATACCCCACTTTAACATCCTGGATGAATGTTTTACTATTCATGGTGTCAGTTAGCTGGCCACTGTCATCTTTTGCTGATGGAGTTGCTGGAAGATGATGTGACAATTTCTGAATGTCTGTAAACTGTACAATTTAATGGTGTTGGGTGAAAGGTGAGCTTATAATCCAATAATCATCTCTACATTGGCTCCTTTATCAGCAGGTATTCAAGCTTATATTAACTAATTGATCTGCTATTATAATATCATGGCACAGCTGTGGCGCTTGTGGAATATTATGCACACATTCCTGTCCTGGTCAGGTAGATCCAACCAGGCTGGGCCTGCACCTGGAGCTACAAAATCTTGGAAACAACAATTTCTTATTAGAAAGTAGGACTGATAAACTGACACTGTTGAAAGTAACACAAATCATTGGTTATGCGAGCAGACAGTGCTACAATATTCCAGAAGCGTTTATTGTGCATCTTAAAGTGTGGCTTAAATATATAAGGCTGGGCAGAATGGATACCAGATCTGACTGAGTCTATGGACACATTTTTCTATCTGATCTCTGAAAGATATCTTTAGCATTTTATCAAAGTTTGGTTACCGTATTTTTCCGCACGATAAGGTGCACTGCATTATAAGGCGCACATTCAATGAATGGCCTATTTCAAAACTTTTCCCATTTAAAAGGCGCATCGCATTATAAGGCGCGTAGAATTGACGCTACAGTAGAGGCTGGGGTTACATTATGCATCCATTAGAAGGAGCTGCGCTAAAGGGAATGTCAACAAAACAGTCAGATAGGTCAGTCAAACTTTATT